>ML281876.1:13064-24534 GCA_005239495.1 Nicotiana undulata | reverse complement strand
CTATCCCTGGCTATGAGAGTACGGCAGGATGCCATCAATAAATACAATAACAAAGGAGTTATAGCACGGCTGAATACACCGTCAATCAAATACATGAACGCTGTTGGGGCATTGGTCAGCTCAAAAGACATCACAGGAACTCAGAACATAACAGGAAAACCCACTTCACTCCACAACTAAAACACACGAGAGGTCCTTCAATACTCATAACTCGAAGTCATATTCTAACTCAATACAGAAGTCAAATAATCAATGGTTCTTGCCACATCTCTCGCCAATTCATTTTGGTCACAATCAAACAACCTGAATACATCTAAATATCCGATCACACTCACCATGTAGTCATCTAGTCACAAAGTTCCATCAATAAGGACACAAACAGACATATAAGTCCCCCAACACATGTGCTCACACAAAATGAAATCTCAACACTCAAGCCACAGACAAAATCCAGCCTCAAGTCCTTCCGACTGGCCTATTATTAACATGTTAAAATCGCCTCTCGCACCTCACCCATGGAAACCACAAGTCGTAGATACACAGATGGTACTGAGCGCTCGTGTGCGTATTCGAATACATGAAAAGGATTCAAAGAATTATGCTTTCGGCTGAATAAAATGGATTCGCAAGACAAGAATTCAAGAATGTGAGATTTTTCCTAAGGGTTTTGCAGCCTCTAGAAGATAAGTACAGACGTCTCTGTACCGATCCGCAAGACTCTAATAAACCTGCTCATGACCGTTGAGTCCTATGTAACCTAGTGTTATGATACCAACTTGTCACGACCCCAAATCCTAACAGGTCGTGATGACGCCTATCGTGGAACTAGGCTAGCCAACCATCACATAACTACTCATTTGTTTTAATATATATTCTCAAAAATCAATAATAAGCAACAAGCAGAGTATAATATAATTTCTTTAAGTCCTTACGCCCCAATAATAATCTAACAGTCTAAACAAATCTCCCAAGACTGGAGTCAACCGATCACGAGCATCTAAGAATAAACTAACTCCGCTAATGTCTTAAGCAATGTCTATGAAATAAATACTAATACTAATAAAGGAAGGGAAATGGAGAAGCTACGCACGCTAGACAGCTACCTCAAAATACCAAAGTTGACGATGAACGAAACTCGGATGAATACTACTCTGAACCAGTACATGGATCTCCACACAGAGGTGCAGGGAGTAATGATGAGTACGCCAACTCAGTAGTAATGAAAATAAATCACGGTCTGAGAAATAAGAAACACACAGCACAAACACCAATCCACAAAACAGTAAAACACCAAGTCTCAATACAATTTACATAAGTTTGAAAACCAATTTCTAGAAACTCCTTTGAAACAAGTATATTTTCAATATATCTCATTAAAACTCTCAGTAAAATTCAGTTTGAAAAATGAAGTGAATCATAGTCGAAAACTAGGTAAAATCATAATAACACTGCCCCTTGGGCCATAATAATCTCTCATAACATTTCCATCGGCACCTCATCATCACTCATTATCAGTCCAGCAGGCAACCTCACAGTCACTCAGTATCAGCCCAGCAGGCAATCTCACACCCACTCAGTATCAGCCCAGCAGGAAACCTCACAACCACTCAGTATTAGCCCCGCGGGCATCACTCGCACTCAATAGGTACCTGCGCTCACTGGGGGTGTGTACAGACTCCGGAGGGGCTCCTACAGCCCAAGCGCTATAACAAGCCACATAATGGCATAAATCACTCACAATATTGGCGCTCGGCCTCTCTCATATCCTAACAATATTGGCTCGCGACCTCACTCAGTCAGACACTCTCAACATGCCACTCGGGCCATCATTATAACGGGTTCTCGACCCGAAAACAGTGTTTCATTTTCAAGAAATAATATCAAAAGTACTCTGAGTGTCAAAACAATCATCAAGAAAAGACTGAGTGAAATCATAACATATCAAGTAAGGAAAATAGTAAAAACAGCCCCCATGGGGTAAACAGATCGGCACCATGCCCCAAACATGGCTTACAGCCCAAATCATATCAATACTATTAAGCATAGGCTTAAAAATCGGTTTCGCAACTCAATAGTTTCCTAAATAGGGAATATATTTCCAAAGTTCCAATATTTGCATTCCAAAATCCGTGAAAGGATGCAAGGTCCGGGGTTTCATACCCTCATGACAGGATTTAAAGACATTACTTACCTCAAACTAGCCCGAAAATCTACTCTGCGACCCGCTTGCCTCTCGTATCAACTTCCGAGTGCTCCAAATCCACCAAGTTCAGATTTTGTCACGACCCGAAATCCCACCTTCAGGCCGTGATGGCGTCTAACGTTGAACCCGCTAGACAAGCCAACGTTTTTGGTTAAATTTACTATTTTCTTTATTTACGACATTTAAAAGAACAATGATAAACATGAATAAACGAATAAGGATACGGAAGCTAAGAATTCATCAACTTAATATAATAAATGTTACTAAATTTCCGTACATAAACCCCCAGAACCGATGTCACAATTACACGGACAGTCTAAGATTTCTTAAAACAAGAGTCTAAAATAACAGATACAACTGTCTAGAAATATAAGATGAAACAGAAGGAAGGAAATAGATGGTGACGCCAAGGCCTGCGGACGCCAGCAGGACTACCTCTGTGTCGCCGTGGACTGAAGGATACTCCCTCGCTCAATGTCCACTGGGTCCGGCGTTGTAATCTGCACAACATAAAGAAGTGCATATGTAGCATCAGTACAACCGACCCCATGTACTGAGTAAGTGTCGAGCCTAACCTCGGGGAAGTAGTGACGAGGCTAGGACACGATAAATAACGAATACCTGTGCAGTTCAATAATATAATAAATAAGTATGACAAGAAATAAACAGTTAAACACAAAAAAAAAATGGGGTTAACATGCTGGGGAAAAGGGGCAATAACTCACTGAAATGACAGAACAAAGTAGCAATTGAAATGCATAAATAACTGCAGGAATCAATAACTCTGAATAAATAAGTAAACAGAAACGGCACGGCATGTCCCCTCATGCTATATCCTCACATGACACTCGGCACGGAATGTCCCCTCGTGCATGAATAGATAGTCACTCGGCACGGAATGTACCCTCGTGCATAACCTCACAATCACTCGGCACGGAATGTCCCCTCATGCATAACTTATATAAAAGCAACAATTTGACAGGAAAAAATTCAACAATAAGAAACCTCAAATGCACAGAAATATCCAGCATGAGTTCTACCGTCCCGGCATGGGACTCAGCTATAACCAATCTCACTCAGAGGTATAAATCAACAAATATTCCTCAACCGAACGAATAATCAATAACATTCTACATCATGAATTACCCTCACTGTATAACTTCCAGAATAACAATTAATTCGTATCACAGAGAATATCAAAGAACACTACATAAGTCATCAAGTTCGACTCACGGGCATGCTTGACCACAACATATAGGTACTCGTCACCTCACCTATACGTTGGACATGGAATAACACATAGAATTTAAGACTCTATACCTATTCCCTCAAGCTAAGGTTAGGCCAAACACTTACCTCGGCTCCAAGATTGCAAATCAAGCCTCTAGCACCGCTTTTACTCTCGAACTCGACTCCGAAACAATCGTATCTAGACATAATCGACTCAATAACATCAATAAATTCTAAACAAATCAATCCCAAAGCTAAATTATAGAATTCCCAACATTCTTCCCAAAATTCCAAAAAACGACCCCGGGCCCTCTTGGTCAAAACACGAGGTTCGGACCAAAACTCGATCACTCATTTCCCCACGAGCCCGAATATACAGTTTGTTTTGAAATCCAACCCCAAAACGAGGTCAAATTCTCAAATATTCAAAAAGCCCTATCTCTACCCAAAATCCCAATTTCTACCTTTGATTTCATGCATTTAGGCCTAGAATCTAATAAATATTGATGAAAAAAATGGAAGGAAACAAGTTGAAGATTACTTACCCAAGAGGTTATGATGGAAGAATTGCTTCAAATTCGTCTATGGGGTTTGGAGAAGAAGAAGGTTTGTGAATTTTGGTAAAATCCCGTAATACATTCTGTTTTGGGTATTTTAAAATCACTGGACAGATTTCTTCTCCGCGTTCGTGGTGGCTTGGATATACTGAAAGTGCGTTCGCGATTNCGCATGGCTTTGGCTAAGGTACACTCCGCGTTCGCATAGTTCATTTTCCACCCCGACCCCCAGACCTCTATGACCCTGTGCGTTCGCACTCCCTTGGGTGCGTTCGCATAGGGTAAAATACCTGGACACCAGAAAATGCATTAAACACCAGATTTTTCACCACTTTTGCACTCCGACACCTACCCGAAACTCACCGGAGCCCTCGGGCCCGAAACTTTTGCACTCCGACACCTACCAGGCTTGTTCGTGTCTTCTCCACTCCCTCACGCGATCGCAACACTATGCACACGATCGCACAGTGTACCAGCTAACCCTTCCCCCACGCGCCAAGACCCCTATGCGATCGCACACAAGCCCCTGCGACCGCACTGCCTCCTCTCTCTCTACTTTGTGATCGCAACCATACACCTGCGGTCGCACAGAGTAATTTCTCTGGGCCTCATAAATTAACATGTGCGGTCGCATTCAATACCCTGCGACCGCATAGAAGGATTTCACACCAGCAAAACAACTATTGTTCTAAGTCCAAAAGTGTCCGTTAATCACCCGAAATCAATCCCGAGCCCCTCGGAACCCCAAACAAATATACCAACACATCACATATGATCATTCAAACTTAGTTTCACCCTCGGAACACCAAAACTAACATCGAAACACCAAAATCATATCGGATTCAAGCCTAAGAACTTTGATATTTCTAGAATCCACCAACGATGCCGAAACTATCCAAAACAACTCTGATTGACCTGAAATTTTGCAGACATATCCAAAATGACATTAAGAAGTTGTTCCAACTTTTGTAATTCCATTTTAACCCTGATAGCCTATTTTTCACTGCCGACCGTAAATCGCCAAAAACTAACTTTCACCAATTCAAGCCTAATTCTACACCGGACATCACAAAAATATTCCGAATACACTCTTAAGTTCCAAATCACCTAACAAAGCTATCCAAGCCATAAAATCTGCATTCCGAGGTCGTTTACCAATAAGTCAACTCTCAGTTGACTTTTCCCACTTTAAGGTTATTTAAAAGACTAAATGACTAAATTCTCACTATAACCATTCTGATTCCGAGCCTACCAACTCTAACACATCCTAACAGTATAACCAACCTATGACAAGGCAATAACAGTAAATTTAATGCAGGTTCTACGTAACGACCGACCGGGTCGTTACACTAACAGCCCTGTAGCCTCTTGAAGATAAGTACAGACGTCTCTGTACCGATCCGCAAAACTCTACCAGATTTGCTCATGACTCGTGAAACCTAGTGCTCTGATACCACGTTGTCACAACCCAAAATTCATAAAGGTCGTGATGGCGCCGGACCCCACGGTCAGGCAAGCCAACACTTAATAATTAATGAAATCTTTATTATAATATTGTGAAATCATTCCTTTTTCATTTGCTTAAATAATAATTATTGAATTTCTACTAAGTAAACAATAACATCTTTAGCAAGTTTAAATAGTAAATAAATCCCGTAATAAATTCCAGAACCCGGTGTTACAAGTGCATGAGCAAATTTTCTAAGAAATATACAGATACTACAATACTTGTCCAAAATACAAACTGGACAAGGAATTAAAAATGAAAATAAATACAATATTATCTGAGGGAGACTCTTTCGGTTGCGGGTCGCCTCCGGATGTTGCAGCTCGCCTAAGTCTCCAAGTCAGTCACATTTCCATGAATGTACCTATGCAATGAAAATGCACAATAAGTGTAGCATGAGTACAAAAATAACGTGTACTCAGTAAGTGTCCCGCCTAACCTCAGAGAGGTAGTGACGAGAGGTCGGATTTGACACTTGCTAGAGGTCAATTTAGTATAATCAAGTGTGACACCAAGCATGAATATCATAGGCAATTTAATAAAATCAAGGATAAAAAATATCAACTTCTTTTACATTTAACACTTTAAATTTTCGTCATTTCAGTTCGACAATTTATAATCCACAGGCCAATAAGCATGTAATAATTACAGAAAGTACGCAACAATTATCAAGCGCAAGAAATGCCGAGGGTCGAACGGCGCGGACCAACAATAATAAAATGTGCATTGCCGAGGGGTCGAACGGCTTGAACCATAGATGCATTTATTTTTCCCCGCTCGCGAATCGATCATGTGACACGGTCATACATAAATAATAAGGTTATCCTGCTCATGAATCATACATGCGACTCAGGTACCCATAGATACACATATTCACACAAGAAACCCACATTTTTATTAGGAAATTAGCTATTCAAGAAAATGATAAAATTCTCTTTTAAATGAACATGAAAATAGTATTTAAAGCTTTTCTGGAGATTTATTTTCCAAATTCGATAGGGTTTCAAATGTTATAAATTTATCCGGAACAATATTATCCAAGGAAGAACCAATTCTTTTTCTAGATGATTAAGAAAAGTAAACTCTATCCTTCTTAGGGATTTAATTACTAATTTGATAGTAGCACATGAAATTTCATTGACAAGATCACAAGTACAACAGGTAAAGCATGCTAGTGGGTCCTAGACTACCCGGACATAGCATATTAGTAGCTACGCACGGACTCTCGTCACCTCGTGCATACGTAGCCCCCGAAAATAGTAGCACATATTCAATTAATTCACCTATGGGGACAATTCCCCCTCATAAAGTTAGAAAGGAAACTTACCTTGCTCCGAAGATTCATAACATGCCTCCAAAACGACTCCAATTGATGCAAAATGTCCCGAAACTATTCAAATAACGGGCAAACCAATAAATATTTACTCTAATACTTGTAACAATTCAAATTATATAAGTTCCCAACTTCGCTCGAAAAGTTCACCAAAATGCCCTCAGGCCCACGTGCCCGGATTTCGAAATTTCTCGAAGATAAATTCTACCCATAGCTTTACTAACTCAAATATACAATTTACTCTAATTTTTATGCTCGAATTCATGGTAAAAGTCCAAAATTCCAAATTCTAGATCTTCCCCAAAAATTATACTAATTTTCCATGTCTAAATCCATGTAAGATCACATATTTAACTCAAAAATAGGAAGAAATCACTTACCTAGTGTTGCTTGGTGAAACTCCCTCCTTGAGCTCTCCAAAATCGTCCAAGCCAAATGAAATAAATGGGCCAAAACTCGTTTTTCACAATAATCCGCCCAGGTGCTTCATCGAGTTGTACCTTGCGCTGTGCAGGTTGTACATCCTATTACAACTTTCCCCTTATGTACACCTTCTATTAAAACACTCATAACTCCTTGTAAAAATATCCAAATGACAAACGGTTTTAAGATTTAGAAACTAGACTTGAAGATATTTCATTACATAGGTTGTACACCATATAACTCTTTATATATTCCAAGATATGATCTTCTAAAGTCGGCTCCACGCATCAGAAAATTATGTCGAAACTGCTTCACCAGCCATCTTCAATCGATCATAGCTTTCTGATCAAATGTCCAAATCATGAATGATTTAACTTTCTGGAAACTAGAGTGCAAGGGATACAATTTTATGTTTTGCAAATTTTCAGATTTCTTATAGATTTTGATATATACGCTTCCAAAGTCAGTTCTTCGATGCACCAGTTGCTGTCCAAAACAGATTTTGCAGCAGAAATTTCCAGCAGCTATTTTTTTCCGAAATTTATTCTGTTAACCTTCCGAAATCCACCCGAGGCCCTCGGAACCTTAACCAATTATACCAACATGTCCCAAAACATTATACAAACTTGCTCGAGGCCTCAAATCACATCAAACAACGTCAAAATCATGAATCACACCCCAATTCAAGCTTAATGAACTTTAGAACTTGAAACTTCTACATTCGATGCCGAAACATATCAAATCACGTCCGATTTACCTCAAATTTTGCACACAAGTCACATTCAACATTACGGACCTATTCCAACTTTCGGAATCGCATTCCGACTCTGATATCAAAATTTCCACTTCCGGTCGGATTTCTCAAAAACCTTCAAATTTCTATCTTTAGCCAAATGACTTCAATATAACCTACGGACATCCAAATTCACTTCCGATTGCGCTCCAAACTCCAGAATCACCTTACAGAGCTATTCCCAGACTCAGAATCCCAAACGTACATCTATATCACTGAAATGCCTTTCAACCCAGACTTATGAAATTCCTTCTAAAATGTTAACTTCCACAATATATGTCGAAACGCTACCGGGCTATCCAAAGCCCAATCCGAACATACACCCAAGTCCTAAATCATCATACGAACCTGCCGGAACCTTCAAACCCTGATTCCGAGGTCGTTTACTTAAAATTCAAATCTTAGTCAATTCTTCCAACTTAAGGCTTCCGAAATGAGAATTTTCTTCCCAATTTGACTCTGAACTTCCCGAAATTCAACTCAGACCACGCCTACGAGTCATAATACCTGAAATGAAGTTGCTCATGTCCTCAAACCTCCGAACGACGTGCTAGAGCTCAAAAAAAGCGATCGGGTCGTTACACGAAGCCTCCATATAAAAGCAATTACGGCGGTCTTCAAACCCTGCACTTATTGTCACAAATCACATGCATAACTTAACACGCAGAAGGAGTTGATCATTGCCAACATCATTCCAAATCAACCGTTGCTAACCGAACCAACTTCTTCAAATTTACTCTCGATCTTCCTTAGAAATAACAATGGCTCCTTCATCAATATAACGAACTCAATCCGCACTCATCCTAAGTGACCCCATTTCACGAGACCGCATTGTCTCTAAAACCCACAAACTATCCCATACCCTTCTTGTGCGCATATTTGCGTCTTCAGTTGGTACACCCAATTTGATAATTTCACCATGAGTCCGAAGTTATTTTCTCTCGTTCCTCCAATGCTACACCGCAAAACCCCTCAGAATACCCCAAGCAAACAGAATCCTCCTATCACTCATCACCACACGACTCCACCAAAAAATCCGACTATTCCACCACAATAAAATGCTTGCCACACTCCAAGAAATACCCCACTAATCATTCTTGAGACACAAATGACCACCTTTATACCCAAGCGCCAGGCCATCACAACAACCCCATCTATGTGGAGACTCTGCCACACTCCACCCAACCCATTTCATACACACCTGAATCCAGTGAGAAGGATTTGCTTATCAAGAATTTGGTTGAAGAACTTAAGAAGCTGACTAGCCGAGTTCAAGGTGTCGAGGGAAGCAAGGGAGTCGAAGGGATGAACTATGAATATATCTGCATACAACCCGATAGGGGCAGAACTTAAATGGCTAAGAGTAGAGTGAGAGTGCTTGACATAGTTTTGAAAAGATTGAGTAGGAAAACAGTTTGAAAAAGAGACTTGTTTGAAATGAGTTTTGCAAAAAAGAACCATAGAGGAGTTCATTTTGAACATGAATCGATAAGCCAAAGATATCACACATTCCTCAAATCATTTGCTCTAATCACCACTGATGTTTCCTTTCTTTAGTCGTAACACCCAACCAATACACCAATAACTAGAAACCGCACAAATAGACAACCACGCAATCCAATCATAGATGATGGGGCTCTCCCACTTAGCTTGAAGCTATAATTACATAACACTGTGACCAGCCGAGATTCCTTCTTTCCCATTCACATCAGCTAGAAGTCCACAATGCATTCCAAACTCAAAGTTATGTTGTACCCTTCTCCATATCAAGCAAATCATATCCGTCATATCCAACTTCCTCCGCATAGCAGCCAATATTCCAAAATTACGCTCGTAGACCTAGTCATTGTCCACCATGAATCCCAAATCGCTCTAACTTCCCTCAAGTCGTGCAACTATCCTACCACCGAACCCATGTGCCACTCTCTCACTTTGGTTAAACCCTCTCCCTTAAGCAACTCCTCGACTTTCGCTTTTCATACCTGGCCTTCTAGCAATTAACCACCGCAAATCACCTGCATGTCCTTCCTCGTCCTTCACTGCCCAATTGTCGCCTCAAATCCAAATCCATCTCTGTAACACTTGAGCTAATAAATTTCCACAAAATCCAATCCTCCTAGAATATCATCCCCATCGAGCCATCAACATTAGAAATACCCCTTCGATTATGAAAAGATGCACATTGCAATTACCGACAATCGCTTCCCTGATAGCATCTCAAAGTACCCCACCCTGAAGGCGAACTGAAGAAAATCGTAACACCGGAGAACTCATTCATCCAGGACAGCAGCACCACATCACAGATGAAAATCCCACTATGCTCAATAATACCCAGTCTCGTCACTCCATCAACCCAAATCTAAACATTCCTAGTTCGATTACCCTTCCTCCGCCGAAAATAAAATGATGAGTCTCTAAATCATGCAATGACTAAATCCTCCTTTCAGGTCATTCACCAACTCGACGCCTTGACAAGCACCCTTCCTTTCTGCAACATTGTGCGATAGCAACGCACGAATCATCATAGCAATCAAGGCCAAACCGCAAAACCTTAGATAACACTGATGCTGAGCTAAAACGAAAGGACGGCCTCCCGCAATGCGACTGTAATACCCAATCAAATACGCAAGTAGAAACATCATGCACCACATCTGTAGTACCATTACAATTCCTCTATTCCCAATCCATAGCAAGCGCTACACGTCGCATAAGATTGAATAGGAAGGAAATAAAGGCACCAGCCTCGGAAGAATCAAATCGCACGTTCGGGAATCAAGAAGGGAAGTGCTCCTAAAAACCTTGTAGCCTCTCGAAGATAAGTACAGACGTCTCCGTACCAATCGGCAAGACTCTACTTGAACCGCTCATGACTCGTGAGACCTAAGTTAACCTAGTGCTCTGATACCATGTTGTTACGACCTAGAATCCATTAAGGTTGTGATGGCTCCGGACACCACCGTCAGATAAGCCAACAATAAATACTTAGAGTGTGTTTGGTACGAAAGAAAATAGTTTTCGGAAAATGTTTTCGAATGGTTGGTCAAAATGTTTTGGAAAATATTTTCCTTGTCAACTCATTTTCCTTCAATTGGAAGAAAATGTTTTTCTTATCAAGAGAAAGGAAAACATTTTCCAAAACTCCTTCTCAACCTTCCCCACCATATTCCCTACCCTCACTAACCCACCCCGCACCCCCACACCCACACACCTAACCCCACCCCATGCCCTCTCTCCAAAAAGATTCTTTTTTCTGTCACCACCCACCTCTCACCCCACCCAAAAAAGTTTTTTTTGTAATTTCAAATTTTTGTTTTTCATTTTTCTACACCACCCCTCTCCCCCAGCCCGCAAACCTCCCCCCCACCCCAACACAAAAAAAAATTACTTGTTTTTATAATTTTAAATTTCTATTTTTTGTTTTTTT
>ML281876.1:0-12944 GCA_005239495.1 Nicotiana undulata | reverse complement strand
CGGGAATGGGTAAAAGAACCCCCCCCCCCCCCCCCCCCCCCCCCCGATTTTTTATATGTATTTTCAGTTTTATTTTTTCATCTTTTGGTTTACAGGTACGAAATTTTACAAATTTCAAAGTTATGAGTTCGGAGGGTTATGTATTTCGAGGTTTACGGGTTTAGAAATAATAAAGTTTACGGGTTCGAAATTTTGCGGTTTCGAAAGTTTAGCGGTTCGGAAGTTTATGAAATTTGTGGGTTCGGATGGTTGTTGGTTCGAAAGTTTATGGATTCATGTTTATTGTATCTAAACTATTTATGAATACTCTTGAGAAAATATTTTCCTTAATTGTCGTACCAAACACCGAAAAATTAATAAGATTACTACTTGTTTTCCAAGAAAATATTTTCTTGGAATTTTCCACGGAAAACATTTTTCGTCATACCAAACACACCCTTAATTGGGTTCTCATTTTTATTAACCTTGTGTTTATCTTGAACATGGTAATTACAATTAAATTTGATTTTGTGGTTCTAAAAATATGTGATCTATTTTAATATTAGTTGTTAAGCAACAGATGCTAGGTATGAATAAGGGAAATGAGATAAGAGTTAAAGAGAGCTAAGATATGCAAACCAAACTGCCCTAGGTCGGGGTCTTGAGCTGGACGAGATATGACTTCGAGATCGAAGCTCGGTGATAGTAGTGAATGACCGATGAAGGTCTAACAATGTTGAGGGCCTCGAAGGCGGCTATTTATGATCAATGATGAGTAATAAATGAAGAACAATAAATAAAACGCAATAAATGTAAGCAATAAATCAAAGGAGCTGATAGTGGAGAATGTTTAAGTTAGAGAGCAGATAATGTTCTTGTATTGAATATCATGTGTGCAAGAAATGATAAGGGTCCCCTTTATATAGGAGGGAAAAATCACATCATAGTACATAAACATTTATTACAAAGATATACAGCTTGTACAACTATTTAATGGCACGGTACGTATTTGTACTATTCTTGCAGAGCTGGTCAACTTTAACCACGTGCCCTTCGGGATCCTCCTGCTTGTCTATGATAGCCACTGATTTGTAATGTCTCGAGGTCGATCAGGGGAAACCCTCGGGGTCGATCCTCGAACTGCATCCCGAGCCTTCCGAAAATGGGCTGTGGAATGCCATAATTATCATAAAATTAGACTCCCCGATTTTAGACGCATATAGATAGTCCCCGCGTTTCTTAGGATGATATGATAAGAAATGGTCTTTAACTCCTACCTCTTCGATACTCCCATCATGGCGTCAACCTCGTCAGGGCATTAAATGACATAATTCAAAGGCTGCGTAGAAGTCGTCGTCGACACGATTATCGAGAAGCCCACAAATCATTTTGGTTTGACTTTCAAACTTCTCAATTTTTTCCCAGATGGCTTCTATAAATACCCAAAACGCTTTCCATTCATACTTTTACAATCATCTTCAAGTTCTTTAGAGCTAAGTACAACGCTTTCTGTATTCATCTCCTTTCTGTGCTTGCCTCTTCATCTCCATTCTCATGGACTTTGCTATAGTCATGGCAAAGACTTCCAAAACGGTACCCCCAGAGAGAAGGAATCACCTCTTCTTCATGCGCGTCCAAGGGCAAATCAAAAACACCCCCGAGTATCGAGCAATGCATCCCTAGTGACTTCGATACAATGTTAGACCTCCTTCCACACTGTGACGATGCGAGCCCATGTCACGATATATCAGCGTAATACCTAAAGTGGAGAGAGTAAAAATAGATTGTCACTGGGGGAGGCATTACAAATAGAAATCCCCAAAGCCGAGGAAATCATAGTCACAAACAAAGTTGGCTTCCTCAGCGTCTACACATACCCCTTCACTCTAGGTCCTGTAGATTCTTCCTCTTTTTCACCGATAGACCCGGTGGTTCTTGACTTTTGCCGTCATTACCGAGTAACACTAGGTCAAATATATCATTCCTTTTGGAGGATTGTGTACATGCTCCGATATTTCACCAACCGGATCGAGGGGATTACCTTCACCCTCGACCACTTAATAAGATTGTACAGCCCCCGTCTCTTCCGAGGGGGTTTAATCAAGCTACAACATCAGTCTACGAAGAAATTCTTCACGGGCATCGATGAAGACAAGGATCAGGGATGGATGAGCCGGTTCATCAGAGTACAAACCTCGGACATCATTCCTGGCGATAGGATGCCATTCCCAGAGGAATGGAACATGAGGTGTAAGTATCACTACTTTGAACACATTTTATTGCTCCTTCTTGTTCTTCTCAACCAATTTTCCTTTGATCATTCAGCCACCGTCTGGTTTCCCGATGCGGTTCAGAACCTACCGGGGTGGATCAAGAAAATAGACTCCGTCTTTCCTTACGACAAGTGATCTTGGCGTGATTTGTCCAAGACTCGGTAGAATGAAAATAACCATGGTAATCTCTTTTTGTCAAACTTCACATAAGTTTCCATGGCGGAAGGTTTGATATATCATGCATATGCAGGTCTTGAGGGCAGCCTGTTGATGAGACCGCCCCCTCCCGGTGAAGAGGGCACTTCAAAACCCAACTAGGGTAAGAAAAGGAAGAAGGAGGGATCGACGGAGTCTCCTAAGATTAAAAAACCCAAGACCCAAAAGTCTAAAAACGATTCCACGGTCTTGACTTTGGATGTTGCTGCGAGCCTTCATGCCGCAGACGAAGATGACGATGAGGATGACCGCCCTTTGGTACAAAGAGTAATACAGAGTGTGGATGCTCCAAAGGCTGATGAACATCGGGTTGCCGAATCTGAGACGGCCGATGTGGAACAACCCTGCGCGGAGCGGACCTTCGAGGAGGGATTGGATGCAGTCCCCGAGACACTCGCAGGACATGGTACAGTCCGTATCAATGAGCTCAAAGGGCTTGGTATCGATGTTGTGGGTGGCTCCAGTTTGGGCCCTTCCTTTTCCCTAGGGGAAATAAGGGACGCGCTGAACAGGGGCGCCGCCGATGTGGATATCTCTCGAGAAGAGGATTACACTTTCAAGGATTACTTTGAAGGTGTTGAGGACGAGGAGCCCGATCTCAATGCATATATCGCCCTCGAGGGGGCCGAGAGGCTTCAAAAGCAGGTAACCTTCCTGATGTATTGTTTGTGTTTCATATTCCTATTCTTGTTAATTTAACTTTCTTCCTTTGCGTTGCAAGCCAAAAAATTGTATGTCCAAGATTTCTCCAAGCTGAACGACGAGCTTACTTGTCGCGAGGAGGAGCTCGAGAAGCTCACCTCGGAGCTGAATAAATCGAAGGCCTCCTATATCCGAAAGAAGAAGGAATTGAATGAGCTCCGGACCAGTCTGGAAGGGGTGCATCAAGAGGGAACTGGCTTCGTCGAGCAGAGAATATGTCACTCATGAGTTCATTTTTTTCTCTCATAAGTTGTTGTTTGCTAACTTGATTCGTCTTTGTAGATCAAGCAAAAGAATGCTCTGGTGGGGCAACTTCGGAAGAGGATGCAATCAAGGATAGGGAGATCCTTGAACTGAAGGAGCATATTGGGGTGGTAACCTCGGAGAGGGACCTCTTACGGGGATAGTTAACCTCCGCCCAGGACCTTCTTCGGAATGCTCAGGAGGAGGTGGCTTTACTATCTGCGGACAAGACTGAGGCCGATGATCATGTAGTCTCGTATAAAAGAGATGACGCGGCTGCCAAAAATAGGGCTGGGGAGATATCTGAAGAGGCCGGGCTCAAATTTTCTCGGGTCATCGTCCATGCTCGTGCACAAGCTAGGAGGCAGGCTCTCGAAGAAGCAAGTGCCAAAGGTGTTGATCTTTCAACTGAGATTGAGAAGACCAGGACTTCAGAAGAAGAAACGACGCTTTCATCTTCCTCGGACGAGAGCTCCGATAGAGACTCTGGCAGTGGCTCAGATAGCAGTGAAGGCGAGGAATAGACTCGCTTCACTTTTTTTGCTTTTTATTTTGACCCCCTTTTTTATATGGTTTCCTCAGGGGAGCTTTGTAAAGAATTTTTTTGTAAACATATTTTTGACAATGCAAAAGGAATTTCCGCTTCAAGCCTTTTATTCTTCAATGCAATGACAATCTTTTGAATTTTGGCTTCGGCTCTTTAGAGACTGTACTAGGAATAATAGAGGCCCTCAAGATCGGGTACCATCTCGGGGGTAGATTGATATGTAGATCTTGATAGTCCTCATTAGAACTTAAATTTGTATCTACGGGGGTTGATGATCGACTATAATTACGTATTTTAGTCGCTTATTACACTTTAATTTACTGCACTTTAATTGAGTTTGAGATTTAATCGCTAGTGTTTTGCACTAATTGTGTGTTTTATGCCTTGTAGGAGTGATTACGAGCTATATAGATGATATGGAATGAATTCAAGTGACTTGGAGCTTTGAAGTCTGAGTAAAATCCCAAGAAATTAAGCCGGGATCGGGTTCGGGGGTCAAATTTGATAGTTAAGAACAAACGAAGACTCGAATAGGCATATTGCGCACTGTCTAGTAAAATGGACTTAACGTTTTTCTTTGAACACCATTTTGGCTATATAATATATGGTTGGAAAGCTAACTCAAAGGTCTACAACTTTCAAGTTTTACATTTTCCCACATTCGGAACGTAACAGGGTGAAAACTCGGTCGAAACCGCGACCGCAGACCTGGATGCGGGCAGAAGCAGAGTACTGGTAAATGACCGCGCCCGCGCCGCGTTTGGCCGCGGACGCAAGCGTCCAAGCATAAAAAAGGTCCCTTTTAGAGTAGGAGAAGGTATAATTGTTTGGGTCCGACCTTACTTGGTATATATACATGGAAAACAGTATTTTGGAGAGGTTGGACATATTTCGAAAAAATATTCGACCTAAGGAGGCAGAGACACAATAAGAGCAAAGCGGGGAATTCTTCTATGAGTTTTTCCTTCCTCTTTTTATTTTTCATTGTTGGTTATGACTTTTAGTATTGTAATTTTACATACTTTTATGAATAGCTAATTTGTTATCTAGGGTTATGATGGAACCTTTTGAAGGATAAATTCTTGTTACGTTTTTATATAATTGAGCCGTTGTATTTTCTCTATTTGTTCAACTATATTATTCTTGTGTTTGATTGAAGGGCCCTCAATTAGCTGTGCCTATTTAGTGTGTATCTGCTCGAGAGAGAGTGCATATTTAGGTAGTTGTTGAACAATATCACTCTCAAAGTATAGGAGAGATCCATAACCGAGGGTTTAAAGGTTGGGTTAGAGATAACGATACTTTGGGTGCAATATAAAGTGAGCTATATTAAAAGCAGATAGCGTAGCTCGAGAGAGTGCGTCTAATAAATTGTCGTAAATGCTCGAGAGAGATTTACGGTAACAAGAGTGCTCAGGATTGATAGAGAATACTTAGGCGAAATTATAGAAGACGTAGCCGGAAGGATTCCAACAATTGGGAAAATCATAACTCTACACCTCCTTAGTTTTGTCTCAAATTTCATCCTTGTTAGTTGATATTTTACTGCTTTATAATAGTTGTTAGTTAATTAGTTAGAAATAAATATTATAATCTCTATAATTAGGAAATTGTTTGGACTTGTGTTTCTTAGCAATATTGAACAATTATAGCGAGACATTAGTTCTCTGTGGGATTCGACTCCGGACTTGTAAACCGGATTATATTTGCAACGGCTGCTTAGTCCTTTTTATAAGGCATAATTGGGCGTGATCAAATCTTTGAGATCGGGCACCATCTTGAGGCTTAGATTGGCGGCTCTTCTAGAACCCACATTTCCAGTAATAGAAGTTCTCGAGATTGGGCATCATCTCGAGGTTAGGCTGATATTGGTGGATCCTTCGAGCCAATAATTATGGAAACACATATCCTCGAGATCGGGTACCATCTCGAGGATGGGCTAATAGCTCTTTTAGAGCCTATTCTTGTAGAGACGGGAGTCCTCGAGATCGATCACCATCTCGAGACCAAGTTGATATGGGGGCCTTGATCCCTCAAACGTTGCACGATAGCGTCATTCATATGACATGAAGATGAGGTGGTCGAGGTGGTCCTATCGGCACGTTTCCCCAAGAGTGGTAATGGTCAGAATTGATTGGCCTACAAGGCAGGCGGACAGTCGTTGCTTGCTATATATATGTATTGGCTTTCTTCATATCTAAGGACTTTGTCAATTTTGAGTTGTTATCATTTTCATAGAGCCTTCTCTTCTCGCACCAGTTTTTCTAACGTTTTAGTTTTAAGTTTCCGCTTGGGTTTTATCTCCTTCTCCTTGTGACAGGGTATTTATGGCCACTATACAATCCGCTTTCCAAGAAGAGGAGAATTCTGCCTCTGCTTCTTTCCCGGCAGGTGGTACACCCCCGGTGTCAGGCGAACAAACCTCGGGTTGCTCGTCTCGGGGAGGGACTTCACGTCAGAGCGACCTCTCAGTGTTAGGGGCCATCAGGAGCATGTGTCGGGGTTCATCCCGTCAATAGGGGAAGTACACCGCGAGGTTTTGAGGAGAGATTGCGTATGGGGAGAAGAGGTGGTACTCCAGGTACCTTCCCTGGAAGAGGATATCACGGCCCATGTAGAGGGGCTTATGAAAGTATGCACGTACCCCTTTACATTGGGATCTCTTGACAGAGTCGTGCTCGACCTCTGTAGGACGTATCGGGTTACCCTAGAACAGGTTCACCCGTCTTCTTGGAGGATAGTACTGATGATGAGGTTCTTTGCGGAGAAATCTGGGCTCGTGTTCACCCTTAGTCATCTTATCAGATTGTACCGGCCCTCGCACTGTCGGGGCCTGATCACTCTCCGACATCAGTCCACCCGACCCCTTGTTGCCATCAACGAATAAGAGAGGGACTGTAGGTGGATGAGTCGATTTGTCTGAGTGCGGACTGTCGATATTATCCCGGCAGAGTTCATGCCCTTTCTTGAGAAATGGAATTTCACACGTAAGTGGTACACTCGTGCTTTTATTATTTTGTTCATAGCGGAGGAAAACTTCGTAATAATGTCTTCTTTTCCTTTTTGCAGAAACTCCGTGGATGCCATTTGAGATCCCCCACCTAGCGGATTGGATTCGGAGATTGGCGGACTTCTCGACTTACCACGAGCGTAAGTGGAGAGACCTATTGAAGGGCGGATGGGAGGCCATACACCATGGTAAGTTTCATGGATTTCTTTTGTTTTTTAGGAAGAACTTTATCTTTTATTAACTCATTTATTGCAGGCATTGGATACTTCTCCGAGATAGGAGTGTGTCCCCTTGGAGAGAAGGAAGAGGAGTCGGTCTCGGGGCTGAAGAACGAAATTAAACGGAAGGAGTCATCGATGGGTGAGGAAGCCCATAGTGAGGCAAGGTCCACCCAAAGGCATAAAGGCGATGAAGATGAACTCGGCAGGACCGAGGTCTCCAGCCTTGGGAGAGTGGTTCCTCCCTTACCGTCGTTTTCTTCCCCCGTTTAAGGTACTTCGAGGGGAAAAGGTCTGCTGCCGCCACTTTTTTCTCCCATCAAAGGTTCTTCGAGGGACGTTCAGGGCCAAGGGTCATCTGATGGGAGAGGAGTCCCTAATGATGATTTCCCCTCTCGGGATGGTTCAACTAGGGCCCAAGAGGCCAGACCAGGAGATGCTCGCTCGGCCTTCGAGGAGGCCCAGCGGTTTTGTTCTTTGGTAAGTTTCAACGATCTTTGTGTCTTTTTAATTCCCTGCTTCCATTTTCTAACTGAAGTTTCCTTTTTATAGGCTTTTGACAAGCTCAAGTATGAGTTGCTTCGCTGCGAGGCTCGATTGCGAAAAGCCTTGAACGGGGAGAAATCCCTCAAGATTCTTTGTGATAAAAAGTCCAAGTAGTTGACACACCTTCGGTGCGAGGTGAGTCGATGCCAGAACTAAGAAGACCGCCTCGAGAGACAAGTAACCTTCGTTTTGGTGGTGTGCATGCTTCTTCTCCTTTCTTCTGAGATTAACATTTTGATATTACAACTGCAGAGAAAGGCGGAGGATTTGGAACGCCTTTGGGGCAAAGTTGGCCGAGCCAATCATGAGTGTAGTAAGCTAAAGGCTCAGATCAAAGCCCAAGTTGCAGCCAAGAAGAATGCTCTGGCCAAGGTTTCGGCCCTCTAGGTGCAACTCCGGAATCCTCGTGAGAACGGCTTGGTCCAGACGAGCCAGACTGTAAAACTCGAGTCTGATCTGTTGAATATGAAAGCTGAGGTCGTGGATGCCCGGGCCGAAGCTGAATAGATTCGAGTTAAGTTCGATAAGAAGGTAGTGTATATTTAAAAGATGTTGACGATGCTCGAGTCGAGTTGAGAGGGGATTCCGATGGTGAGAGCAGGAGAAGTGACTATGCCCGATGCAGATCCCAAAGGGAAACCCTCGAGGAGATCCATTCTAGGGGATTCGACCTCTCGGAAGAGATAGAGCAATTCAGGGCGGATGAATACGACGCAAATTTCTCATATCTGATTTCGAAGATAATGAAGAAGAGGTCGGTAGAACCACAGTCCCCGAGGGGAAAGTAGGCTAGGCTTTCTTTTTCTGCTTTGTATAAGACCCTCTGTGGGAGCACTCGTGAGAGTATATTTGTAATACATGTATATATAAAAGGAAACCTTACGGCTTTCTTCTTTCATTTTTATCTACTTGTGTTAGTCTTTATTGTCTTCCAAATTTTGACGTTTGTCAACGATTAGCCAAATGAATTGGACTTCGAGGTAAAACCCTTAGGTTTACAAATTGGCCCTGAGGCTCGTTAGGCTGGCGTTTAAGCTCTTACGCATGGGGTCGATATGACCTTTAATCGGCCCGTAGGCTTTTTGATGTAGGCCCGTAGGCTTTTTATGCATTTTCCCTTAGGCATTTTAGTTAACCTTTTCGAGCTCAGCCCTCAAGTCGGTTTATGACTCGAACTCATCGACCCTTAGGCTTTTGAATTGGCCTTGAGGCCTTTTGGGCTGGCGCTTAGGATCTTATGCGTGGGGTCGATATGGCCTTTAGTAGGGCTATGGATTCCCTCTCTAAAGACATTTTGTAGTTTTGTGTTCGTCTGACTCTTCGACGGTTCAATAAGAACCTCAATTCTGAGTTGTTGGGTGATGATAAATGAGCTTCTCGGGAGGTGTTGCTCGACTGCTGAACTGTTTCGAAGCCTTTTTGTTGTTTGGAGTTGACATGTTTGAAGCTCTTTTGCTTATGCCGAAGGTATCCTGATTAACTGGTTCTTTCAAAGTAATTTCGAAGTATTTGTGATTGTATGGAGACGGTTGGGCGTCCCCGAGTGGCGTTAGTTTTGCCGGAGCCTTATGACCATAGTCATTGTGTTTGGATGGAGCCTTATGACCGTAGTCGTTGTGTTTGGCCGGAGCCTTGTGACCGTAGTCATTGTGTTTGGCCGGAGCCTTATAGTCCCCGAGTAAGGTAGCCTTGGCGTCTATATCGAGGGTATGCCTTTTTAGGGGTCTTACAAGTTCGAATATATAGCTTTGGATTTAAGATCGGGATTATGCCTTTTGTAAGGTTTTATAATTTGGACATGCCTTACTTGAGGTCTTATAGTTTGACGTTTCCATATGGAGTCTTTTGGGGCTTGAGGTTGCCCGATTGGGGTCTTATGGCCTCGAGGTTTTGATAGCTCGATGGGGTGACAGTCGACGACAGTCCCGGAGACATCAAAAGTTTTTGGCTCTGGAGACATTGCTTGTAATCTTGATGTCGTGTCATTGAGGGCTAGTGAACTCAAAGTATCCGGCCCTGAGGTCTTACGGCTTCGAATATTTGGTGCTAGTCCCCGAGTGTTCGGGAACTTCCTAGCTCTTGGGTCATTTCTTGTGAAGATAGCAAATCTTTTGAAAATGCAAAGTTTTTTTTTTGAGGTAAAAGATATTCCTTTGATCACTTGGAACAAGTATACATTGTTTTGCCATCGAGGGTTCGATTACTCTATCCGTACATGGTTCATTCGACCGTTTGGCCCGATACATCATTTTCCTATCGAGACCCTTTTGGCTTACTTCGATTTCTTTGAAGAGACGACCTCCCGGGGGGAATGCCCCCCTGTATTCGGGGTTGATTGAAGGAAAACCTTGAATACTTGATGAGTTCTCCTTAGGTAGCATATGGATGTTGCCTCGTTAAAAACCTTGTCGGTAAAACGTGTTTGGGATAAAATATGATGCATGGAAAAAAAGAGCGAAACACATGCTTTAAAACCTAAGGCCTTCGAGTCGGAAGATTCTTTGATATTTCTTAATCGGACACCTGCACATAGTTCAGTGTAAAATGTAAACAAAATAGAGGCGGTCGTACCTTAGCGGTGATGGCGTTCGAGCCTCGATATGCTTCAACTGTTTGTCCTGGGACACGGCATGGTCCCTTATCATTAATTCGGATGCAACCGAGGGTGTAGCTTGAGACCGATACCTGACTGTATGCTTATCCTTTGGCCCCTTCGATGTAGAAGTTATTGATGTCGGTGCCACATCGTGCACCGCGAACATCTCCCTCACTGCATGTTGCAACCCGTATACAATTTTATTCCATCCTTTGTTGGAAACTTCATCATTTAATGAAAGGTTGAAGGCACTGCTCTCATGCAGTGTATCCATGGTCTTCCGAGCAGTTCATTGTACCTCATGTCTCCTTCGATGACATGAAACTTAGTATTTTGGGTTGCGCCGGCCACGTTGACCGGGAGGGTGATCTCCTCTTTCGTTGTTTCGCTCACCGTGTTGAATCCGTTGAGGACTCAAGAGGCGGGCGCGATCTGGTCGAGCAGTCCGAGATGCTCCACCACCCTCGACCTGATCATATTGGCCGAACTATCTGGATCCACAAGCACACGTTCAATTTGAAATGTATTCATAAGAAAAGAAATTACAAACGCGTCGTTGTTAGGCTGCGACAGGGTCTCGATGTCCTCGTCGCTGAATGTGAGGGCTTCCTCAAGTATGTAACCTCGAGTTCTCTTTTCCCTGGTGATGGATATTTTTGTTCGTTTGACGACGGGTTCCTGTGCGGTGTCGATTCCTCTCATGATCATGTGGATGACATGTTGTGGCTCTTCTGTTTCATTTTTTCTATTCGCCTCTCTTTCCCGAAATTGATTTTTAGCTCAGCCTCTAAGGAATTCTCGAAGGTGACCTTTGTTGAGTAGTCTGGCTACTTCCTGTAACGACCCAGCCGATCGTTTTGTGCGTTGGGACTCCGTTCCCGTGAATGACTCTTCCCATAGCGACTACTCGTGCCTTATGACTTGTGTGGGCCGGTAGTTCGAGATTCGGAAGTGTTTTGGCCAGTTCAGGAACACTTGGTTCCTGAAGGCTAGCCTATTTGGCTGATTTTGGTTCCGAGCAGCATTTTGAGCAAACGACCTCGGAATCGAGTTCTGACAGCTCCAGCAGCTCCGGATGATGATTTCGGACTTGGGAGTGTGTTCGCCTCGGGTTTCTGATGACCCGGGAGTATTTCGGCACCTGAATTGGAATTCAGGATTTCATGTGATTTGGAATTCAGCCTGGAATTGGACCTCGTGATATCATGGTCCGAATGGAATTCCGGAACTGGCAATAGTTCCGTACAGTCATTTATGACTTGTCCGCAAAATTTGGGGTCATTCCGAGCAGTGTAGACCCGTTCGGCGTATTGATGAGCCGTTGAAATTTTTCTTGAAATCCTAAGTTTGATCTAAGGGGTTTTGGAGAGTGATTCTTGGTTTGAATGATGTTTCTAGTGTTCTGAGAGCTCGAGCAAGTCCGTCATATGATTTGGGACTTGTCGGTATAATTTGTCGAGGGCTCGGGTGGGCCCAGAGGTCTTTCGGACCCCGACCGGGGTCAAAAACCAGCAATTGAACTGCTGATGGAAATTTACTGGTGTGACCGCACCTGCGGTCCATGAGCCGCAGGTGCGGGGAGAACTTATGTTTTACTTGCCCCTGAGTCACAGGTTTGATTCGTGATCAGGGAGAATTATACTACTATTTTCATCAGCCCCCGAGTCACAGGCATGATTCGTGATCGGGGAGAGTTTTACTTTGCATAGTCAGCACACGAGTCGCAGGTATAATTCGCGATCGTGGGGAGCTTATCATTATCGAGTCAGCACACGAGTCGCAGGTATAATTCGCGATCGTGGGGAGCTTATCATTATCGAGTCAGCACACGAGTCGCAGGTATGATTCGCGATCGTGGGGAGCTTATCACTATCGAGTCAGCGCACGGGTCGCAGGTATGATTCGCGAACGTGTGGAGCTTTATGACCGAGTCAGTCCTTATGACCCACCCTTATGACATCGGCCGATTGTCTTGTCCGTGTCGGTTATATATATATACGCATTGCACTCATCTGCATTTGCATTGAGTTGGTATCGTACGAGGGTGAGTTGAGAAACAATACAGAGTACTGGGAAGTGAACAACTGAGAATAAAGATAAGTCATTTCGGTTAATGAGTAAGAGAACAAGAAATATAACTACGAATAGTTTACAAAAGGAGACTATGTTTAAGATCAGTTATTGATTGTTGCTTACATGTTCTTATGCGTGATGTACTATCTCGCATAATTCATTGCTCAGCATATGTATTGTTTCATTATGTACTGAACCTTAGTGAGTATGTATTCTACCTCTCGTCACTACTCTTTACGAGTTTAGACAGGATACTCACTGGGTACATATCTGTTTATATGTACTTATGCTGCACTTTCCTTCTTTTCTGCACTTGACTGTGCAGGTACTGAGGTTGGTCCCTCCGGTCGTCCGCCTGTTGATAGATACTGACCGCGGGGTCGCTCCAGACGGTGAGCGGTCTTCTTGGTGTTCCCCTGACAGCACTTCTGGAGCCTTCTAGTTTCCTTTTTGCACAGTTTTTTGTTCCAGACTGCTGCTTGTATATTTTGTATATGTATTTTGTACAGTTGTATCTATGTAGCCGCCCGTTGACACTGTG
>ML281875.1:0-39717 GCA_005239495.1 Nicotiana undulata | reverse complement strand
CCTTTCTTGGTTACCTCTATATGCTTAATTGACTGTTTTATCTCACCTGTTATCCCATTATCTGCTCCCGTACCCCATGCTTATCTGCTATTTCTTGTTCTTTTCCATGTTATGTGTTGTAGAATATGACAGGTTATTGGTTGTTGTCAAGTCTAGCCTTGTCACTACTTCGGCCGAGGTTAGGCTCGGCACTTACTCAGTACATGGGGTCGGTTGTACTGATGCTACACTGCACTTCTTAATGTTGTGCAGATCCCGCGGCCGGACCCAGTGTACATCGTTGAGGGAGTATCCTTTAGTCCACCTCAGAGATTTCCAGGTAGACCGCTGACGTTCGTGGGCCTTGGCGTCTCTTTTATCACTAGCTCCTTACTCTGTCTTGTATTTCTTCTAGTATTTCTGAGGCGGATTATCTACTTTTATTTCAGACTTTGTATTTAGCACTCCTATAGAAAGTTCGTGAGATTGTGACTCTCGGTTTTGGGCTTATGCAATGTATTGGATTTCGTTCTCTTCACTTAGCTTTGAAATTTATCTATTTTTGTTGTTAAAATTATAAACTGATTCTAGTTAATTCTGTTAGTTCTGTGTTATCAAGTTAGTTTAACTGTACAGGTTGGCTTGTCTAGCGGGTTCAACGTTAGATGCAGTCACGGCCTGTAGGTGGATTTTTGGGTCGTGACAATGCACCCCTCGGATCCCAATTTCGCTTACTGCAAGAAACTACCGCCGCCGAGCCCCACACTCTACGGTCTGCGGAATTCCCACCGCGGCCGCGAAAAGCCTCTAGCTCCTGGGGTCGCGTACGCTCTCCGCGCCAGCCCTCTCTGCTGACCGCAGAATTCCCCCGCGAACTTCCACCACCGACCGTGAAATTCCGGTGCGGTCCGCGTTCCCAACTTCATAGAACAACCCCTGAAACACCAGCAACTCATCTCAGTGACATGAGCACCTATTTTCAACAGCTAATTCACATGCTAACCATCCGAAACAACCCCGAGGCCCTCGGGACCTCAACCAACCACACCAACACATCCCATAACATCATTCAAACTTAATCAAACCTACAAATCACTTGAAACAACATCAAACATCAAATCGAATCTCGGATTCAAGCCTAAGAACTCCAAACTCCTAATTTCCACAAATGACTCCGAAACAAATCAAACCTTGTCCGAATATTCTCAAATTTTGCACACAAGTCAAACATGACACCACGAACCTATTCAAACTTCCAAAATTCCATTTTGACCCTGTTATCAAATTTTCCCCTACTGATCGGAAATCACCAAACTACTAATTTCGCCAATTCAAGCCTAACTCTACCCGGGGCTCCCAAGTCACATCCCGAACCCAAACCAACCAATACGATATAATACATTATAGTTGAACATCCCCTAAAGAAGTAGAAATTAGGGGAATGGGCTTAGACTCTCGGAACGACCGGTCGGGTCGTTACATCCTCCCCTCTTAAACAAACGTTCGTCCTCGAACGAGTTTAGACACACTGGAGTCTCAAATATGTAAGCATATCTGCTCTTTTTTTCCTGCTCGGTCTCCCAGGTAGCCTCCTCCGCAGGCTGGCCTCTCCACTGCACTTTCACTGAAGCTATATCCTTTGACCGCAACTCTCAAACATGCCGACCCAAAATAGCCACTAGCTCCACACCATAAGTCATATCACCCTATAACTGAACCGTACTGAAGTCCAAGACATGGGACGAGTCCCTAATATATTTCTGAAGCATGGAAACATGAAACACCTGATGCACACTCGACAAGCTGGGTGGAAAAACGAGATCATATGCCACATCCCCAATCCTCCTAAGTACTTCAAAAGGCCCAATGAACCGAGGGCTAAACTTTCCCCTCTTCCCAAACCTCATAACACCTTTCATAGGTGATACCTTCAGTAGAAACTTCTCTCCAACCATGAAAGATACATCCGGACCTTCCTATTCGCATAACTCTTTTGCCTAGACTGCGTCGTGCGAAACTGCTCCTGAATCAATTTCACCTTATCTAAAGCATCTTGCACTAAATCTGTACCCAAGAGTCTAGCCTCACCCGACTCAAACCAACCAACCGGAGACCTACACCTCCTCCCATATAAAGCCTCGTACGGAGCCATCTGAATACTCGACTGATAACTATTATTATATGCAAACTCCGCGGGTGGCAGAAACTAGTCCCATGAAGCCCCAAAGTCAATAACACAGGCACGCAACATGTCCTCCAGTATCTGAATAGTGCGCTCGGGCTGCCCGTCCGTCTGAGGGTGAGAAGCTGTGCTCAACTCAACCTGAGTACCTAACTCTCGCTGCACGACCCTCCAAAACTGCGATACGAACTGAGTACCCCTATCAGAAATGATAGAAACTGGGACGCCATGGAGACGAACAATCTCTCGAATATATATCTCAGCCAACCGCTCAGATGTATAAGTAGTACCAACATGAATGAAGTGCGCAGACTTGGTCAGCCGATCTACAATAACCCATATAGCATCGAACTTCCTCGGAGTCCGTGGGAGACCAACTACAAAGTCCATGGTGATTCGCTCCCACTTCCACTCCGGAATATCTAATCTCTGAAGCAAGCCACTTGGTCTCTGATGCTCATACTTAACCTGCTACAGTTGAGACACGGAGCCACAAACCCAACAATATCTTTCTTCATCCGCCTTCAACAATAATGTCGTCTCAAATCCTGGTACCTCTTCGCGGCACCTAGATGGATGGAATACCGCGAGTTGTGGGCCTTCTCAAGAATCAACTCTCGAAGCCCGTCTACATTAGGCATGCATATCCGGTCTTGCATCCTCATCACACCGTCATCATCAATAGTGACATCCCTAGCATCACCTCGCCGGACCCTGTCTTGAAGAACGATCAAGTGTGGGTCATCATACTGGCGGTCCCTGATACAGTCATAAAGAGAAGACCTGGAGGCTATGCAAGCCAATACTCGGCTAGACTCTAAAATATCCAGTCTCACAAGCTGGCCCGCTAAATCCTGAACATCCAATGCTAAAGGTCTTTCTGCTGCTGGGAGGTATGCTAAGCTCCCCAAACTCTCTGCCCGACGACTCAAGGCATCGGCCACCACATTGGCCTTCCCCGGATGGTATAGAATAGTGATATCATAGTCCTTGAGAAGCTCCAACCATCTCCGCTGACGCAAGTTAAGATCCTTCTTCTTAAACAAATGCTGCATACTCCGGTGATCAGTACAAATCTCACAATGGACCCCATACAAATAATGACGCCAAATCTTTAAGGTGTGAACAATGGCTGCTAACTCCAGATCATGCACCAGATAATTATTCTCATGGGTCTTCAAGTGGCGTGAGGCGTAGGCAATCACCCTACCCTACTGCATCAAAACACAACCAATGCCTATCCTCGAGGCATCACAATATACGGTATAAGAACCTGAAGCTAATGGCAGAACTAACACTAGAGTTGTGGTCAAAGCCGTCTTGAGCTTCTGAAAGCCCTCCTCACACTCGTCCGACCACCTGAATGGAGCACCCTTTTGGGTCAATTTGGTCAAGGGCGATGCAATAGATGAAAATTCCTTCACAAAGAGACGGTAATATCCCGCCAAACCAAGGAAGCTCCTAATCTCTGTAGCTGAAGATGGTCTGGGCCAACTCTACACAACCTCTATCTTCTTAGGATCTACTTGAATACCCTGACTGGACACCACGTGTCCCAAGAATGCTACTAAACTGAGCCAAAACTCACACTTGGAAAACTTTGCATAAAGCTTCTCCTACCTCAATCTCTATAACACAATTCTTAGATGCTGAGCATGCTCCTCCTAGCTACGAGAGTATACCAGAATATCATCAATGAACACGATCACAAAGGAATCAAAATATGGCTGGAATACACTGATCATCAAATGAATGAACGCTTCTGAGGCATTGGTCAGCTCAAAAAACATCACCATGAACTCATAATGACCATAACGGGTCCTCAAAGTTGTCTTAGAAATATCCGAATCCATAATCTTCAGCTGATGTGTAACGACCCGACCGGTCGTTTTGCGTATTCGCACCCCGTTCCCCTAAATAAGACTTCCTGTAGCAGCTTATAGTGATTTGTGACTTGCGGGGACGGGTGGTTCAGGATTCAGAAGTGTTTAGAGTGATATGGGAACATTTGGTTCCTTAAGGTTGGGCTTTAAGGCCAAGTTTGACTTCGGTCAACATTTTGAGTAAACGACCTCGGAATCGAGTTTCGACGATTCCAGTAGCTTTGTATGATGATTTCAGACTTGTGCGTGTGTCCGGAATAGGTTTTGGATGACCCGGGAGCGTTTCGACGCCAAATAGCAAAAATAAAGTTTCCCTAAGTTCATAATCTGGTTTAGAACGTGTTTTTATGATATCGAGGTCCTAATAGAATTCCGAGATCGGGAATAGTTCCTTTATGTCATTTATGACTTGCTTGCAAATTTTGGTGTCATTCCGAGTGGTATAGGTCGGTCCGGCGCATTGAAACAGAATTCAAGAACTTAAAGTTCTTAAGTTTGATTCTAGGGGTTTTGAGGTGTGATTTTGAGTTCTAGCGTTGTTTTGGGTGTTCCGAAGGCTCGAGCGAGTTCGTAATATGATTAGGACTTGTTGGTACAATTGCACGGGGGCTCAGGTGGACCCAGGTGCCTCCCGAGCATAAAACGAGGCCAAAAACCAGCAGCCTTAACTGTTGGTGCATCAAGTCTGGTGTGACCGCAGGTGCGGTTGCCCAGATCGCAGGTGCGAGACCGCCCCTGCGGTCTAGGCCTTGCAGGTGCGGCCCCATGGGAGATGGTCCATATCCGCAGGTGCGGGCCTTTCTCCACAGGAGCGGATCCGCTGGTGTGGAAATCCTTTCGCAGGTGCGATCCCCAGCCTCCTTGCCAACTTCCGCAGGTGCGAGACCGCATGTGCGATCCTCGAGCCGTAGGTGCGAGATCACTGAAGGCAGTGAGCTCATTTTAATACGGTACTTAAACATTTTTTTCACCATTTCTTCTCCACCATAGGCGATTTTGAGATCTCACAAGAGGGTAATCGGCCTAGCTAATAAGAGGTAAGTAATTTTCATTTAGATGTTGGTTTACTACATCAAATCTTAGGTAGATTAACATCTAATCAGTGAAAATCAAAGGGGTTACAGTGAAAACCTAGGGTTGATGAATTTTAGGGAATTTCACCACTTTTCTACCATGCGATCATACAAAAACTATATAATAATGATCCTTAGGTAATGGGTGAGCATTTTCTTCGAAAATTTCCGAAATCCGAGCATGTGGGCCCGGGGGTGTATTTTGGGATTTCGTCAAAAATGATGAATTAGCTAAACTAGTAAGAGAATTTCATACTTTTTAGTGTATATTACCATATTTATATAACATTTGATTAGTTTCGAGACCTCGGGTGTAGAGTTTGGAGTTTCGGGCGTGTTCTTGGTCCGAGAAGTAGGTTCGACACAAGGTGAGTCTCTTTTCCAAACTTGTAAGAGGGAATTGTCCCCATAAGTAAATGTAAACGATTGAGTTATCCTTAATTGCGGGGGCTGTGCACGCGCAAAGTGACGAGAGTCCGTGCGTAGCTACTATTATGTTATGTCGGATAGAATTTCGGATTTCACAAGCATGCCTTTATGTGCCTTACCTCTATCTTTATATGTGTTCCTAGTTGCTTATTATCTTTGAAATCAACATGAGGATATTAGGAAGTTATGTGTAAGTTTAAGTGCTTAAGTCTCTGATTTCAAGTATAATCCATGATAAATTCCTGAATTTCCTGATGATTCTGTGTATGTCTACGAGCACTCGTGTCGCATGTATGATTCGTGAGCGGGGTACCCTTATACTTATGTCAACCGCGTCGCATGATCAATTCACGAGCGGGTAACAGATGCATCTTATGTTTGTGCCGCTCGACCCTCGGCAATGCACATTTATTTTCGCGTTGCTTCGGCCGTACGCTTCGGCATATTATGTGCTATGTATTTGACTGATAGTCTTGTTATTATTAAATAAGTTGCTGCATGTGTAAGGGGGAAACCTGAGACTTTTGTGATAATTTCTATTTGACTCATGAGAATAAATTGCAGTTTATATAATTGATACTTCACGACTTAGTGAATTCCATAACTACTATTCCTTNGCTTCTGTACTTAATTGTACAGGTTCTGAGGCTGGTGCATCTGGTTATCATACCGGAGCGCGTTCCTGAGAGTGTTACTTGGACTAGACTACACGGTGAGCTGCTCTGCCTGGCATTCCTTAGCAGCCCTGTGGAGCTTCTATTATTTCCTTGGATATTTCTGTCTACCCCCTTCCAGACAGTTGTACATTTATTTTGTTTATTTTGTATATTCCACTAGTCACCTGTGGACTTGTGACAGTAGGTCTTGGAACACGTAGTTGGTTTTTCCTAGTATTTTGCTATGTTGTATATGTTGGCAAGCTATCTTTGAGTTTCATTTAATCAGGTTGCATCACTTGACTGTTTTCTTTAAATGATTTCCTAACTTAAAATTTGGCAAGTACTTAAATATCCAACTAAGAGAAGTAACTTCGGTAGTGAACTAGTGTTGGATTGCCTGACTCCGGTGTTGGGCGTCATCACGACCTGAGTAGGAATTTGGGTCGTGACAGCATGGTATCAGAGCTCTAGGTTCACGTAGGTCTCACAAGTCACAGGCAAACCTAATAGAGTCTTGCGGATCGATACATCGACGTTTGTATTTATCTTCGGAAGGCTATAGGGTGTTAGGAAACCTCTCTTTATTCATATTCTATCGTGCAATCGATGGTTTACTAAATCTCGTTCTTCTATTCTCTCACAGATGGTGAGGACTCGTGCATCTGATGTTCCTGACCCGGGAGATGCCGCTACCCCCGTCGCTCGAGGCCGTGGCAGAGGCCGGGGGAGGGAACCGGCCTGAGGAAGGGGACAAGGGCGTCCTAGAGTTGTTCCATTAGCACCCCAGCGGATCCAGCAGGGGATCCCATTACTGAGGAGCAGGGTGAGGTGCCCCCAGCAGATCCATCTCCGATGAATTTCATGACTGCATCAGGCTTCCAGGAGGTCTTGGGACGTATGATGCGGTTCATGGACACTATGACCCAGGCTGGTTTATTTCTAGCGGATCCTGCCACATCTCAGGCGGGAGGGGGAGTTCAGACCCCTACCACCTAGGCCGCAAGTCATGCAACGACAGTATATCAGACTCCAAGTACTCTGCCCGTGGGTGGAGCACAACCGGCAGCAGTAGTTTCTGAGCTTAGACCAGCTGCGGACTGCGATCCTCAGAAGTTACTTGATAGATGGACTCAATTGAACCCTCCTATCTTCGGAGGTGAGAGGGGCGAGGACGCCCATGACTTTATTGATAGGTTCAAGGACACACTGCACAACATGAGGATTCTGGAGTCCCAAAGAGTTGATTTCACTACTTTCCAGCTAGAGGGCAGGGCCCGCAGATGGTGGCAGTCATTTATCCTTGGTAGGCCAGCAGGTTCCCTTCCTCTCACATGGGAGCAGTTCACTCAGCTGTTCATGGACAGGTATATTCCACCCTCAGAGAGGGAAGAGCTGCGTTATCAGTTTGAGCAGCTGGAGCAGGGGCAGATGTCGGTGACAGATTACGAGGCCAGGTTTTCAGAGTTATCCCGTCATGCCCTCATGATTATTCCTACTGATGCTGAGAGAGTGCGTAGGTTTGTAGCTGGACTGCACTCAGGTATTAGGGCCAACATGGCCCGAGAGGTAGATATGGGTACTCGCTATCAGCTTGTGGTCGAGATAGCTCGTCGGATTGAGGGTTATAGATCGAGGGGCCGAGAGTAGGGTCAGTAGGACAAGACAATTAGATTTTCTAGATATTTCAGAGGTGCCCAAGGCAGGGGCAGGGGTCAGTTCAGCAAAGGCCAACCTAACAGGCCTCCATATTCAGCTCCTCCACCACCTCCCCGTGGTGCACCAGTGAGGCCTTATTTCAGCGCCATGCCGGAGAGTTCTTACCACCCACCAGCCATTCAGGGTTACTCCGGCGGGTATTCAGGTCACCAAGGGTCTTCTAGTCCTTACTTCAGTGCCATGCCAGAGGGTTCTCACTGTCCCCCAGCTGTCCAGGGTTCTTCTTTCAGGGCAGCAAGCCACGCCACCGGCGAGGTGTTATGAGTGTGGGGAGTCAGGCCATATGAGAAGGACTTGTCCCAGGTTTCGGGTCAGGGCTGTCCAGCAGAGTTACCAGCCTACATACTCGGCACTGACACCCCGTCCACCTAGAGGTTGAGGACATGCTAGTAAAGGTCGTCCCAGAGGTGGAGGCCAGGCAGGGGGAGCTCAGCTAGCTCCTACTCAGTCCAGCGGAGGTCAGTCTTCAAGTACACCAGCCAGATTCTATGCTATTCCGGCCCAAAAAGATGCAGTGGCCTCAGAAGCCGTGATCACATGTACTATTTCAGTATGTGGTAGGGAGGCATCATTGCTATTTGATCCAGGATCCACTTATTCATATGTGTCAGCCTTATTTGCTTGTTTTTCTGGATGTTCCTCGCGAGTCCTTGGATTTTCCTATATATGTGTCCACTTCTGTGGGCGATTCTGTGGTGGTAGACCCGATCTATTGGTCATGTGTGATCACCTTCTGTGTATTCGAGACCAGAGCGGACCTCCTGATGCTTGACATGGTTGATTTTGAGATTATCTTAGGGATAGATTGGCTATCTCCCTATCATGCCATCTTGGATTCCCATGCCAAGACGGTTACTTTGTCCATGCCTGAGTTGCCTAAGCTGGAGTGGAAAGGTTCCTTAGTTAGTGCAGTTAGTAGAGTTATTTCCTTCCTGAAGGCTCGACATATGGTCGAGAAGGGTTGTCTGGCGTATCTTGCTTATGTGCGGGACACCACCGCCGAGTCTCCGACGATTGATTCAGCGCCAGTTGTTTGAGAGTTTGCGGATGTCTTTCCTTCAGACCTTCCGGGCATGCCTCCGGATCGTGATATAGATTTCTGTATTGATGTGGCTCCAGGCACTCAGCCTATTTCTATTCCCCCGTACCGTATGGCTCCGAAGGAGTTGAAGGAGCAGCTTGAGGAGTTGTTGGCTAAGGGGTTTATCAGACCGAGTGTGTCGCCGTGGGGTACTCCGGTCCTATTTGTGCAGAAGAAGGATGGGTCTATGCAGATGTGTATTGACTACCGCCAATTGAACAAGGTCACCATTAAGAACAAGTATCCTTTGCCGCGCATTGATGACATATTTGACCAGTTGCACGGTGATAAGGTGTTTTCTAAGATTGATTTGAGATCGGGGTATCACCAGCTGAAGATTCGAGCCTCGGATGTTCTGAAGACTGCTTTTCGTACGAGATATGGCCATTATGAGTTCCTAGTGATGTCCTTTGGCTTGACTAATGCCCCAGCAGCATTCATGGACTTGATGAATAAGGTGTTCAGACCGTACATTGATTCCTTTGTCATTGTCTTCATTGATGACATCTTGATTTACTCACGTAGCCTGGGCGAGCATGAGCAACATTTGAGAGTTGTGCTCCAGACCTTGCGGGAACAGAAGCTATATGCTAAGTTCTCCAAATGTGAGTTCTGGTTGGATTTCGTGGCATTTTTGGGGCATGTAGTATCCGGAGAAGGTATCAAGAATCCTCGGAAGATTGAGGCAGTTCAGAGTTGGTTGCGTCCTACTTCAGCTACAGAGATCAGGAGTTTCTTGGGTCTAGCAGGCTACTATCCTCGATTTGTGGAGGGCTTTGCATCCATTGCAGCCCTACTAACTAGATTGACTTAGAAGAATGCCCCGTTCCGATGGTCTGACGAGTGTGAGACGAGATTTTAGAAGCTCAAGACAATATTGACCTCAACACCAGTTCTAGTATTGCCTTCCGGTTCTGGGATGTATACAGTGTATTGCGACGCTTCACGCGTTGGCTTGGGATGTGTGTTGATGCAGGAAGGGAGAGTGATTGCTTATGCTTCGCGCCAGATGAAGATTCATGAGAAGAATTACCCTGTGCACGATTTGGAGTTGGCGGCGATTGTTCATGCTCTTAAGATTTGGAGGCATTACTTGTATGGGGTATCTTGTGAGGTTTATACAGACCACCGCAGTTTGCAGCACTTGTTCAAACAGAGGGATCTTAATTTGAGGTAGCGCATGTGGCTTGAGTTGCTGAAGGATTATGACATCACCATTCTTTATCACCCGGGCAAGGCAAATGTGGTGGCAGATGCTTTGAGTAGGAAGAGGGAGAGTATGGGTAGTTTGGCTTACATTGCAGCGGAGGAGAGACCTCTAGACTTGGACGTTCAGTCCTTGGCTAACCGCTTGGTGAGATTAGATATTTCAGAGCCTTGTCGAGTTCTAGCTCATGTGGTTGCTCAGTCTTCATTAGTGGGGGAGATTATGGCTCGACAGTATGACGATCCGTGTTTGGCAGAGCTGCGGGAGACAGTGGTTCAGGGTGGTACTAAAGAGGTTACTATTGGCGAGGATGATGTTCCGAGACTTCAGGGTCGTTTGTGTGTTCCTAACGTTGATGGCTTGAGGCAGGGGATTCTAGAAGAGGCATACAGTTCTCGGTTTTCTATTTATCCGGGTGCCACGAAGATGTATCGTGATTTGAAGCAGCATTTCTAGTGGAGACGGATGAAGAGGGACATTGTGGAGTATGTGGCTAGGTGTCTTAATTGCCAGCAGGTTAAATGTGAGCACCAAAGGCCAGGAGGCCTGCTTCAGCAGATGCCCATTCCTGAGTGGAAGTGGGAGCACATTACTATGGACTTCGTGGTTGGGTTCCCTCAATCTTTGTGGAAGGTTGATGCGGTTTGGGTCATTGTGGATAGGTTGACCAAATCGGCACATTTCATTCCTGTAGCTACTACTTATACGTCTGAGAGGCTAGCCAAGATCTACATTCGGGAGATAGTCCGGTTACACGGTGTGCCAGTGTCCATTATATCAGATCGAGGTCCTTAGTTCACCTCGCACTTCTGGAGAGAATTGCATAGTGAGATGGGTACCCAAATAGATCTCAGCACAACATTTCACCCGCAGACTGATGGTCAGTCGGAGCGTATAATTCAGATATTGGAGGACATGCTCAGGGCATGTGTGATTGACTTTGGAGGTAGTGGGACCAGTTCTTGCCTTTGGCCGAGTTTGCGTATAATAATAGTTATCAGTCCAGCATCGAGATGGCTCCATTTGAGGCTTTATATGGTCGGCGATGTCGTTCTCCTATCGGGTGGTTTGAGTTTGGTGAGGCTAAGTTATATGGCACGGACCTGGTGAAAGATGCCTTGGAGAAAGTAAAGTTAATTCAGGAGAGGCTCCGTACAACGCATTCCAGACAGAAGAGTTACGCGGATCAGAAGGCGCGTGATGTAGCATTTATGGAAGGAGACAAGGTTCTGCTGAAGGTTTCGCCGATGAAGGGCATTATGAGATTCAGGAAGAAGGGAAAAGCTGAGCCCGAGGTTTGTAGGTTCTTTCGAGGCGTTGAGGCGAGTTGGAGAGGTTGCTTATGAGCTTGCTTTACCTCCCAATTTATCAGGGGTTCATCCAGTATTTCACGTATCCATGCTCCGGAGATACCACGCTGACTTCTCTCACGTGGTTGATTTCAGCACTATTCAGTTGGATGAGAGATTGGGCTACGAGGAGGAGCCAGTTGCTAATGTTGATAGAAAGAACAACCAGCTGAGATCCAAGAGAGTTTCTGCCGTAAAGGTCTAGTGGAGGGGCCAACAAGTCGAGGTGGCGACTTGGGAGTCCGAGGAGGACATACAGAGCAGATATGAGGTTGAGAATGTAACGACCCGACCAGTCGTTTTGCGTATTCGCACCCCGTCCCCCTAAATAAGACTTCCCGTAGTGGCTTATAGTGATTTGTGACTTGCGGGGACGGGTGATTCGGGATTCGGAAGTATTTAGAGTGATATGGGAACACTTGGTTCCTTAAGGTTGGCTTTTAAGGCCAAGTTTGACTTTGGTCAACATTTTGAGTAAACGACCTCGGAATCGAGTTTCGACAATTCCACTAGCTTCGTATGATGATTTTGGACTTGTGTGTGTGTCCGGACTGGGTTTTGGATGACCCGGGAGCGTTTCGACGCCAAATAGCGAAAATAGAGTTTCCCTAAGTTCATAATCTGGTTTAGAACGTGTTTTTATGATATCGAAGTCCGAACGAAATTCCGAGACCAGGAATAGTTCCGTTATGTCATTTATGACTTGCTTGCAAAATTTGGTGTCATTCCGAGTGGTATAGGCCAGTCGGGCGCATTGAAACTGAATTCAAGAACTTAAAGTTCTTAAGTTTGATTCTAGGGGTTTTGAGGTGTGATTTTGAGTTCTAGCATTGTTTTGCGTGTTCCGAAGGCTCGAGCGAGTCCGTAATATGATTTAGGACTTGTTGATACAATTGCACGGGGGCTCGGGTGGGCCCAGGTGCCTCCCAGGCACCAAACGAGGCCAAAAACCAGTAGCCTTAACTGTTGGTGCATCAGGTCTGCTGTGACCGCAGGTGCGGTTGCCCAGATCGCAGGTGCGAGACCGCCCCTGCGGTCTAGGCCTCGCAGGTGAGGCCCCAGGGGAGATGGTCCATATCCGCAGAGCGGATCCGCTGGTGCGGAAATCCTTCCGCAGGTGCGATCCCTAGCCTCCTTGCCAACTTTCGTAGGTGCGAGATCACTGAAGGCAGTGAGCTCATTTTAATACGGGACTTAACAATTTTTTTCACCATTTCTTCTCCACCATAGGCGATTTTGAGAGCTCACAAGAGGGTACTCGGCCTAGCTACTAAGAGGTAAGTAATTTTCATTTAGATGTTGGTTTACTAAATCAAATCTTAGGTAGATTAACACCTAATTAGTGAAAATCAAAGGGGTTAGAGTGAAAACCCAGGGTTGATGAATTTTAGGGAATTTCACCACTTTTCTACCATGAGATCATACAAAAATTATATAATAATGATCCTTAGGTTATGGGTGAGTGTTTTCTTTGAATATTTCCGGAATCCGAACATGTGGGCCCGGGGGTGTATTTTGGGATTTCTTCAAGAATGATGAATTAGCTAAACTAGTAAGAGAATTTCATACTTTTGAGTGTATATTAACATATTTATATAACATTTGATTAGTTTCGAGACCTCGGGTGTAGAGTTTGGAGTTTCGGGCGCGTTCTTGGTCCGAGAAGTAGGTTCGACACATGGTGAGTCTCCTTTCCAACCTTGTAAGAGGGAATTGTCCCATAGGTAAATGTAAATGGTTGAATTATCCTTAATTGCAGGGGCTACGCACGCGCAAAGTGACGAGAGTCCGTGCGTAGCTACTACTATGTTATGTCGGATAGAATTTAGGATTTCACAAGCATGCCTTTATGTGCCTTACCTGTATCTTTATATGTGTTCCTAGTTGCTTATTATCTTTGAAATCAACATGAGGATATTAGGAAGTTATGTGTAAGTTTAAGTGCTTAAGTCTCTGATTTCAAGTATAATCCATGATAAATTCCTGAATTTCCTGATGATTCTGTGTATGTCTACAAGCACCCGTGTCGCATGTATGATTCATGAGCGGGGTAGCCTTATACTTATGTCAACCGCGTCGCATGATCGATTCGCGAGCGGGGTAATAGATGCATCTATTGTTCGTGCCGCTCAACCCTCGGCAATGCACATTTATTTTCGCGTTGCTTCGGCCGTACGCTTCGGCATATTATGTGCTATGTATTTGACTGAGAGTCTTATTAAATAAGTTGATGCATGTGTAAGGGGGAAACCTGAGACTTTTGTGATATTTTCTATTTGACTTATGAGAATAAATTGCAGTTTATATAATTGATACTTCATGACTTAGTGAATTCCATAACTACTATTCCCGCCTAGATTTATTTAATCATGTCATTCGTTCTTGACCCTAGTAAGTATCACATCTACCTCTTGTCACTACTTCTTCGAGTTTAGACAGGATACTCACTGGGTACATATTTATTTATATGTACTCATGCTACGCTTCTGCACTTAATTGTACATGTTCTGAGGCTGGTGCATCTGGTTAACATACCAGAGCGCATTCGTGAGAGTGTTACCTGGACTAGACTACACGGTGAGCTGCTCTGCCTGGCGTTCCTCAGCAGCCCTGTGGAGCTTCTATTATTTCCTTGGATATTTCTGTCTACCCCCTTCCAGACAGTTGTACATTTATTTTGTTTATTTTGTATATTCCACTAGTCGCATGTGGACTTGTGAAACTAGGTCTTGGCACACGTAGTTAGTTTTTTCTAGTATTTTGCTACGTTGTATATGTTGGCAAGAGATCTTTGAGTTTCATTTAATCAGGTTGCATCACATGACTGTTTTCTTTAAATGATTTCCTAACTTAAAATTTGGAAAGTACTTAAATATCCAACTAAGAGAAGTAACTTCGGTAGTGAACTAGTGTTGGCTTGCCTGACTCTGGTGTTGGGCGCCATCACGACCTGAATAGGAATTTGGGTCGTGACATGATGATACCCAGACCTCAAATCAATCTTAGAGAACACTCTCGCTCCCTGAAGCTGGTCAAACAAATCATCAATATGAGGCAAATGATACTTATTCTTGACTTTGACCTTGTTTAACTGCCTGTAGTCAATGCACATTCTCATGGAACCATCCTTCTTCTTCACAAATAAAACCGGCGCACCCCAAGGTGACACACTAGGCCGAATAAGCCCCTTATCTAGGAGTTCCTAAAGTTACTCTTTCAATTATTTCTTCTCTGTCGGTGCCATACGATATGGTGGAATAGAAATAGGCTGAGTCCCTAACACCAAATCAATACCAAAATCAATGCCCCTGTCAGGTGGCATGCCCGATAGGTCTGCAGGAAACACGTTCGGAAAATCACGGACCACTAGAACAGAATTAAGAGTGGGAGTCTCTGCACCAACATCCCTCACAAAAGCCAAATAAGATAGGAAACCGTTCTCAACCATACGCGGAGCCTTCAGGTACGAAATCACCCTACTAGGCACATAATCTATGGAACCTCTCCACTAAACTCTCGGGAATCCCGGCATCGCTAAGGTCACGGTCTTAGCGTGACAATTTAGAACAGCGTGACATGGAGATAACCAATCCAGGCCCAATATCACATCAAAGTCGACCATACTGAGCAATAACAAATCCACTCGGATCTCCGGACCCCAAATAGACACCACACATGACCGATACACGCGGTCCACGATAATAGTATCGCACACGGGAGTAGACACATGAATAGATATAACTAAAGACTCACGAGGTATATCCAGAAAATGGACAAAATATGATGAAACGTATGAATATGTGGAACCAAGATAAAATAAGACTGAGGCATCTCGGTGACAGACTGGAACAATACCTGTAATCACGACATCTGAAGCCATAGCATCTGATCTGGCTGGAAGTGCATAAAAACGGGCCTGACCTCCACCTGATCGACCTCCCCCTCTAGGGAGGCCTCTAGCTGCATGACCCCCACCCCTAACTGCCTGGGCGAGTGGTGAAGTAACCGGAGATGAAGTTGAGGGCTGACTCCTCTGCTGAGATGGACCTCCATGACGATGAGGACATTGCCTCCACATGTGCCCAAACTCTCCACACTCAAAACAACTCCCTGGTGCGGGGGACGGAGACTGAAGGGAACCCCTAGCACTGGGATAACTGGTAGAAGAACCTGGCATAGAGGAGCCCTAAACTGATGGTGCACGGGATGAACTCTAGGCTGGAAGGGCACTGAATGATGTGTGGCCCTGATGAGAACTGTGGGAACCATGACCAGATGATCTGCCATGGTGACCTGGACGGGCTGACTGAGCATGCCTAAATGGACGACCTCTGTCGTGCTGAAACTTCCCTCCAGAAGGAACACCACAAAAACTACCAAATCCCCGAGGCCTCTTGGTCTCTCTCTCAACCTGCTCCTGGCGACGAACTGACTCAATCTCACATGCGATGTCAACCACCTCCTCAAAGGTAGCTCCAGACACCCTCTCTTTGGTCATAAGAATCCGAAGTTGATATGAGAGGCCATCCACGAATCTCCTGATCCTCTTCCTATCTGTAGGAACCATCCAAACAACATAATAAGATAGCTCTGAAAATCTCATCTCATACTGCGTCACAGTCATATCATCCCGTTGTAACTGCTCGAGCTACCTGTGCAGCTCCTCCCTGCGAGACTGGGGCACATACTTCTCCGGAAAGAGAGCGAAGAATTGTTTCCAGGTAAGGGGCGCTGCACCAATAGGCCTACGCCTCTCATAAGCCTCCCACCAAGTAAAGGCATCTCCCGAGACCTGGAAGGTAGTAAACGAGACCCCGCTGGTCTCCAAAATACCCATTGTACGCAGAATCCTCTGGAACTTGTCCAAGAAACCCTGTGCATCCTCGTCCTCTGCACCGCTGAATGTCGGAGGCTGAAGTCTACCAAATCTCTCCAACCTACGTTGCTCGTCGTCAAGCATGACAGGTATTTTGTAGGAACCATCTGTAGGAACCATCCAAACAACATAATAGGATAGCTCTGAAAATCTCATCTCATACTGCGTCACAGTCATATCATCCCGATGTAACTGCTCGAGCTACCTGTGCAGATCCTCCCTGCGATACTGGGGCACATACTTCTCCGGAAAGAGAGCGAAGAATTGTTTCCAGGTAAGGGGCGCTGCACCAATAGGCCTACGCCTCTCATAAGCCTCCCACCAAGTAAAGGCATCTCCCGAGACCTGGAAGGTAGTAAACGAGACCCCGCTGGTCTCCAAAATACCCGTTGTACGCAGAATCCTCTGGAACTTGTCCAAGAAACCCTGTGCATCCTCGTCCTATGCACCGCTGAATGTCGGAGGCTGAAGTCTACCAAATCTCTCCAACCTACGTTGCTCGTCGTCAAGCATGACTGGAACCACATAATCCTGAGTAGGGGTAATCGGCTGGGCTGGAGGTGCCCCTGGTGTCTGCAGTCCCTGAACAACCTGCTTCGGCGTGCGAGCAGCAGGAGTCTGAGCGCCTTCCTCAGCCTGAGAAGTAGCTGCGACCAGTGTAACTGATACTGCCTGATCTAGGCCAATGCATATTGATAGAATCTGGGCTAAGGCCTCTAAAGGCCAGGAATCAAAATGGGCATAGGAGGTACCTGAGCTGGTCCCGCTGGAGCATCTGGGGCTGGGACCTAATCTGGAACAATGGGAGGGTCCACTGGTACTGCCCCAGCTTCACCCCTCCCTCTACCACGACCTTGACCTCTCACGGGCCCAACCGATGTCTGGTCACCCTGTCCGGTAGCACGTGTCCTCACCATCTGTGAGAGAATAAAACAATAAAAGTTTAGTTTCCATAAGTAATGGATTCACACAAGAATTCAAGAATGTGGGATTTTGCTAAGGGTTCTATAGCCACTCGAAGATAAGTACAGACGTTTCCGTACCGATCAACAAGACTCTACTAAACCTGCTCATGACTCGTGAACCTACGTAACCTAGGCTCTGATACCAACTTGTCACGACCCAAACTACCCAGTCTCGATGGCGCCTATCGCGATACTAGGCTAGCCGATTCGTTATCCAAACATACAATGATCCTTTTCCAATACTTCAGTTTATAACCTTTTTCATCATAAAAGTTTTCATTTAACAACCGAAAACAAGTAAAAATAAACAGAGGTAAAACTAACGGCCCGATCTCGGGTGTCACTAGTCATGAGCATCTACAATATAGGTCTGATGCAGTCTACCCAAAATGACAAGAGAAGTCTAATAAAATAATCTACTGAAATATAAGAGGGAGAAGAGCAGGGCTGCGGTCGCCATGCAGCTACCTTGCTACTCTCCGAAAACAGCTGAGGATATATCAACTCCTACTCGAGCGCCGTGTGACACCTGGATTTGCACCCAAGGTACAGGGAGTAACGTGAGTACGCCAACTTAGTAAGTAACCACCATAAATAAAGGCTGAGTGTAGTGACGAGCAGTAAAATCACATAAAGTTCACAATATAAATTTTCAGTGGAAACAACAAATGCCAAATCAGTATTCAAGTCAAAATATCTCGTAAAACTCCAGTTTCAATGGAAAACATACAAAAACATTTTCAATAGTTTCAATAGAGTCTCAATATAAAAATAGAGTGAAAATAGTGATTTCATAAATAAGCCCTTGGGCAAACTATCACTCATGAACAGCCCTTCGGGCATACCTCACCATCACTCATGCCTCCTAATCACTCTTCACTCGGCACTCGCACTCAGTAGGTACCTGCGCTCACTGAGGGGTGTGTACAGACTCTGGAGGGGCTCCTTCAGCCCAAGCGCTATATATCAAGCCAAATCATGGCATCACATCACTCAGGCCCTCGGTCTCACTCGTAAACATGCTGCGGCATGCATACCGATCCCATATAATATCCTCACAAATCAGGCCCTCGGCCTCACTCAGTTGTAAACCTCACAAGCCACTCGGGCATTTCAGTAAAATCAGAGGACTCAACCCAAAACAATTTTCATATACTTTAAAATAGAGTAATGAAATTGAATCAAACAGTAAACAAGTAAAATCACGACTGAGGATATGCTTTCAAATCAAAACAGTGTGAGGATAGTAATAAAATACCCCTGAGGGTCCAAGCAGTACAGGCACACGGCCCCAAATATGACATTCAACCCAAGTTATAATGTGATGACCCAAGGGGTCATTTTATGAATTAAAATTATGTTCTAGGCTTATTATCCATAAAAAGACTAATTTATTTACCTCAATTTGCATCGCAGTCCGGGCGTGAAGCCGGAAAGCTTTTATGTGAAAATGTGAGAAATAGTAATTTCTAGAGTTAAAATTTTGTTTTAGTTGACTTGAGTCAACATTTTGAGTAAACGGACCTGGATCTGTGTTCCAACAATCCCAGGAGGTCTGTAGTAAAATATGGGACTTGGGCGTATGCCCGGAATCGAATTTCGAGGTCCCAAGCCTTAGAAATCATCTTTTGAAAGAAATTATTTTGCTGAATTTTTAATGAAATGAAGAAATGAATTAACGTTTGAAACCATTGGTATCGGGTCCATATTTTGGTTCCGGATCCCGGTACAGATTTGTTATAGTATTTAAGTACTATCTGTGAAATTTGGTGAGAATCGGAGTTGATTTGACGTAATTCGGATTCCGGTTGAGAAATAGTGAACTTTAAGTGTTCTTGAGAAAAACAATGAGTTTTGAGGTTAAGTTCACAGTTTTAGATGTTATTTTCGCAATTTGATCGCACGAGAAAGTCCGTATGATATTTTTAGACTTGCGTGCATGTTTGGTTTAGAGTCCCGAGGGCTCGGGTGAGTTTCAGATAGGCTACGGGATATTTTGAACTTAGAAAAGGTTTCTGGTTTTTCTGTTTATGGTGCCCAGTTAAATTGTTCTTCGCGTTCGCGTGGAGTCACTCGCGAACGCGTAGAGTAATTTAGTTAGCGGTCGTTTTGTGCTATGCGAACGCATAACCTGGGCCGCGAACACGAAGCATTTGGGGGATTACCCTTCGCGAACGCGTCCAGGCTATCGCGAACGCGTAGAGTAATGGTCCTGGGGGGAGGGGGGGAGCCGCTTACCCTATGCAAACGCGGCCCCACTGTCGCGAACGCGGAGGCCACTGGGGCCTAGCACTATGCGAACGCGAAGACCTCTTGGTCTTGACCCTATGTGAACGCGGGCGGGCTCACGCGAACGCGATGAAGGCCTGCCCAGCTATATAAAATCAATTTTAAAACTCGGGCATAACCTATTTTTCACCATTTTTCGAACTACAAAGACCTAGAGGCGATTTTCTTCACACAAATTCATCCCCAAAGTGTTAGCAAGCAATTCTAAACTCTACTCTTTCAATTACCCAATGTTTTTCATCACTTTTCAATCAAAAATCAAGAATTTTCATGGTAAATGTTGAGGGGTTGGGTAGAATTAGGGAATTTTGACCTCCAATTGAAGTCAGATTTCGAACTAATTTCATATTTGGGCTAGGGGTGAATGGGTGAATATAATTTGGTCCGAACCCCGAGTTTGGACCAAGTGGGCCCGAGGTCGGGTTTTAACTTCTTTTTTTTGGTTGAGAAAACTTAGGAAAAATCATAAATGTTCAGTAAAGTTGCTTCCTTTAGCATTAATTAATGATATTAAGCTAATTATGACTAGATTCGAGTGTGTTGGAGGTGAATTCGAAAGGAAAAGTGGTAATTGAGCAGTGAGTGGCCTGTGAATTTGAGGTAAATGCTTGATTTAACCTTGACTTGAGGGAATAGGAATCCCCAACCTAATTGCTATGTGAATTTTCATGTGTGTGGTGTATAGGTGAGGTGACGAGTATCTATGCACCACCAAAATTACTTGTTAAACATGATCCCTTCCCTATCCCTAATTATCTGATTCCCGATTTAATTGTTTGCACGATTTCTGTGCTTCCATGTCTACTTGTTTTTATCAACCTGTTGTGAAGTATTGTTTTATGAAATTCAAAAGTATTAGTTTACCCTGGATTCATTGTGATATATGAAAGGTTAAGCTGGTTGATAGTATTCTACGAAACATATAAATTCCGGTTGGTTCTATTGTGAATTGATGATTGGTAAAGCTTATGAGCAGTACAATTTTTTTTGACAATTGTTGAGACAGAATTATTGTGAAAGGCATTGACTTGAAATTGTGAAATCTTTATAAATAAAAGTGATGTGATTGTCTGGTGGGAGCGGGTTGCACGCCGCAACAAGGAGTGATAAGGGTGGACAAGTGAGATCGGGTTGCACGTCGCAACAGGAGAAATAAGGGTGATATATATATAGGGAGGAGTAATAAGGACAGGTGGGAGCGGGTTGCACGCCGAAACAAGGAGAAATAAGGGAGGACACTTATATTTTACTGATTTGAATACAAAGATTTGGAAACGGTACTGTCTTACTCTACTATTTTTCATATTTTACACTTACGACTATTTTAAAAAGAGAATTTTGGAAATTTGGAAAATCTATGTGAGAATCTGGTTATAGTGGAGACATGGTAAAGGCAGCTGAGTTATTTTATTTATTGTCATAGCTTATTGTTTTTGTTTAGTTTAGAATTTCTTTCTTGCTTTATTATATAAACATGTTGTTACATGTTATGTTATAATTTCCCTGCCGTATCCTCGTCACTACTTCGTCGAGGTTAGGCTCGACACTTACTCAATACATGAGGTGGTTGTACTGATACTACACTCTGCACTCTTTTGTACAGATTTATGTACCGTCTAGGTTAGAGACTTTAGCAGCCGACTTTCATCATTTGGAGACAAGAGGTAGATCTGCTGGCGTCCGCAGATTCCTGAAGTCTTCTCTTAGTTTTATAGAGACTGTTTTATTTTACTCAAAACAGATACATTATTTCTTTCAGCCCATTATTTGTAGTATTCTTAGAAAATCGTGAATTGTGACACCAGGCCTTGGGGTAGTCTTATAGTTAAATATTTAGTTCGTGGCTCGGTTATTCATTAATTTATTATTTTATTCGTGAAGTTATGCATTAGAATTAATAAGTTAGTTGGATTTTGAGTTGTCGGTTTATAATTAAATAGACTTTGATGGAAATTAATTAAATAAGTTCTAACATTGGCTTGCCTAATAAGTGTGGTGTTAGGCGCCATCGCGATCCCTAAGGTTGGGAATTTGGGTCGTGACATATAAGAAATCTATCTAAAACACATAGCTATTATACAACTTTAGTCAAAATATGAAAACTAAATCACAATACCTAACAGTGCACGCCCACACGCCCGTCACCTAGCATGTGCGTCACCTCAATTTAGTGAACTAGTACAAAAAATCGGGGTTTCATACCCTCATATCTAGATTTACAATCGTTGCTTACCTCAAACCGGACAAAACTCTAGTCTGCAATGCTCTTACCCCTTGATTTGACCTCCAAATGCTCCAAATCTATCCAAAATCAATATATATTAATCAATACACGCTACTCATTCACTCCCGAGTCCAACCATACCAAACTTATCAAAATCCGACTTCGAATATGTGTTCAACTCTCAAAAGTCCATTTATGAAGTTTCTACAAATCTTTCTCAAATTTTCACCATAATTCTCTAATACAATGATAGATTCAATGTTATAATCATGTATTTTAGCCAAAACTGAGTCAGAATCATTTACCCAATAGTTTTCTTGAAAATCCCTCGAAAAATCGCCAAAACCTGATATCACGACCCAAAAATTACAGGTCATGATGACACCTAACTTGACCCGCTAGGTAAGCCAATTAATAAAAGAAACACCTAAATAAACTTATCAAAAATTAAATTAGAATTTATCGAAACTTTTACAAATTTACCCAAGATCTGGTAGTATGAATCATGAGCTTTTAAGACTTAGAATATATAAAGCTGGTATGAATAAATACACGTTATGTTTGAAAACTACATAAACGAATTAGAAATGTCTAAAACTACCAAGGACAAGTGGCAACTTCTATACAGAGTACACAAACATCTTCAGGGTCAGCCCCCAACTTCTTCAACAGCTCCGCTCCAATAGTCTGCATAGAGTGTGCAGAAGTGTAGTATCAGTACAACCGACCCCATGTAGTGGTAAGTATCTTGACTAATCCCGTCGAAGTAGTGACGAGATTTTTTTTAGTTAAAAGTACTCATTAATAAACACTATAATGCAAACTAGCAATAGAACCAAAAGACAGAATAATAGAATGGAGTACACAATACGACTGTAACAGAAAATAGAAGAGTATCAGAAAGCATCACAATTTAACAGTTTCCAACATCTCAACCGACCCTATTTTCATCATTTAAAAAAATATTTTATTTTATTTTAAGGTTAATATATATATATAAATGTTAATTGATAAATACCAAACACACGTGCAACTAGTATTTATAAAAGCAGGAAATAGGCATGACATATGCAAGTTAAGCAAGTAAAAGACATGGAAAACACAATAACAGTTGAGATTAAGGTCAAGTACGAGACAATAACAACATATCACACAGAATATATACTGGAGACAATGACAACTCAAGGTAAAGGCGAGAATGTATACACGGAAAATAGATATCACATCATAATGCATGTCCCTCAACTTCACCTGCACGGAAACACCCTTCGTGCCATTACCTCACAATATTAAAAGCATAACAATATAAATAAAATGGCACGGCATCACCCTTCGTGCTTTATACTCTTTCCTCACATGATAATGTATATGAAATGGCACGGCATCACCCTTCGTGCTTTGAACTCTTCCTCACATGATAATATATATGAAATGGCACGACATCACCCTTCGTGCTTTACACTCTTCCTCGCATGATAATATATATGAAATGACACGACATCACCCTTCGTGCTTTACACTCTTCCTCACCAAGCATATAAATTTCAATAAAGTAGCTAGGTAGGAAGAATAAATAACATCGAGGACAGTGTCAAACGAATATTCCGAACAAATTTTCAATCACTACTTTCCAAATAATTCAATGAATACTCAAGGATATATAATTCAAGTATTTTCACAATTCTCACGATTTATCAACGACACAAACATGTAATCTAGCACCTCAAAATATCAACCATAGAAAATTTTTAGTGCCTATGCATAGAGATGTACGAATTAGACAAATCAACGTATTCTAAGAATTTCCATAAAATTGATTAAGTTATATTAGGCTAAGTCTTGATTACTAACATCTTATACTATATTCTTAATATCGGTAAAACAAGTACGACATGAATCAAGGGAGTTACGAAAATTCTACAAAATACAATTATAGCATAATTACCCCCGAGCATAATTAACCCTGACACTACATACACGCTCGTCACCTCATATATGTATCACCCCCGCATGTAGCAAACAATGACGAATAGGGGGAAAACTCACTCAACAAGTCTAGGCAAAATACTTACCTCAATCCGGCTAACTTCACACTCAAATTTCGCCTTTCCTTTACAAATTCATCTCCGCTCATATCAATCTAGCCCAAGACGACTTAAATCAACGAGGAACTTGATTGTTTGACAACTATAAGACTCAAAAACGGAACCGTGAACAAGATTTGAACTAGAAAATCTTTCCGGAAACCTTGTCGAACTCCTGGACCTAACGTTGTTTCTTCTATTTTCCGGCTTCCCTGACTTTAGCTTGATAATGAAGAATTTCCCTAGAAAATAAATCCATGGCTTCCAAAGAAATATAATAAATTGCACCAGCAGTAAGTTCAAAATAAACATTCATAATTCTCAATAATTCCAACTTTGATTTCTCTGATTTTTCATTGTATTTATCTACTGCAAAAGTAGCAGATTTCTTTGCCTTTTCAAAAATTTCAGAATCTTCGCCAATTTTTACTATTCCACATGGTGTTTTCCAACCAAAATCGTTCATCACATAGAAACCTTGACTCTCAATTACATCTTCAAGATATTCACTTTGTCTGAAAGTACACGTTGCCATGAAAATTGGTATTGAAGAAAAAGTTTGTTCTTAATTCTAATTGGTGAAGAAGAAAGAGATTTCTTAATTGTAGATGAAAACAAGAAACATGGCATAGAAGTTAAATTTGGTCTTTACTTGGTTGCTATAGATTATTAGGAGTGAAACACAAAAGGGAATTGGGTTGTTTGGCCGAAGAATGGAGGAAATCGGCGTTGTCCGTTTTTTTTTGTTTTTCTTTTGTTTCTTAGGTTTTAGTTATGGATTTTTTTAACTCCTAATTATTATTCAAAATTTTTACTTTGCTCATTAGCTTATGTAATTATAAATTAGATCCACTATAATATTTTATCTCATATATAAATATTATTTCCAACTATAAATATATTTTTATGAACCCACATAAAAATAAATAATTAGTATTATTTTTATAAGATTAAGGGATTATAATTAAAGAATAACTTAAAAGTTCATTCTTAAAATATTGGGATATTACATTCTCTCCCACTTAAACTCTCGTTCGTCCTCGAACGAGTTAGAGAGCACAAAATAACTGCGATATTTACTCTACATGTCCATCTCGGACTAACTTGTAGCTACATCTGTTAGGTGTGTGTTACAACACTTTTACTCATGGAACCTTGAGAAGAACCTGTAGCTACAAATTGTTTTTTCACGGGAAAGCCTTAAGAAGACCTTTTCACCTTTCTCGAACTCAAAATTACGATCTTATTTGTCTACATAGGAGTTTTGTCTACTCTATAATGTTTGAAACAACCTCGGTAACCAATATAACATCATACAAGGCTTGCAAAATCAAATATGAGCCAACCGGTGTGACCTATTGTATTTAGCCAACTAGATAGAGCAATACAATGACATCTATATAAAGTTTAAAATTACAAAATTTACATATCGAGTTAGTAAACTACAATCACGCACGGACTCGGCCACCAACAAGTAATTAATCATAAATAACTCAAAAGGTATTAACAATCTATCTGGCTAGTGTGACTCAAGCCCATATTCTCTCACGCCTCTACTATATTGGAGCACATATAAACACGACGACTATAGTTCTATAGTGGAAACCATTCATTGTTCTTACATACATCAGTTTTGGAACATATTCAAATACTCCTATATGAATCTTTCATGTACGACATCATTGAAACACTTTTGTACGCCCCTATATAATACTTTCACATAAAGCAGCAGATGTTGTTTAAAGTTTTATTAGGTGTCACCCACTTACACTGTATATTATCTTCCTAGATTTTTATTCTTATTTATGTGTATTTAAATTAAGCAACAATGTATGTTATACTTATTTTAGAGTAAATAAAGCTTTTAAATACCTTTTTTCTTTTTACGAAAATGTCTGTAACATAATGATAAGTCCAACAAAAGAAAGAGGTTGTAAATTGTTGAATTACTTGAAAAAGTCTTTTACACCTTAGGGAAAGCGTACCGACACTTCTACATAAATATTTCTTACCTATTAGTCTTGTGAGATATGAAGATACAATCTTCTTATACAATTACAATATCTCCCGAGCATATCACAGTATAGACTAGTATGATTAAAAAGTAATCAACCGACTGTATCAGGCACATGAATTTCTTAAGCTTATCACGTTGACTCAAACTGGGGTCACTACTTTCTTAACACGCACGAAACCAACCACGAAGTCCAAAATTATCTATCTTAACTTCCTATAAGGCACAACCAGGTTTGCGCAATTTCTTTCGATTTTTTAACACTCGCATTTAGTATATGAACAGTTCAAATAATGAAGAATGATTTTTTTTTTCTGTACCACCCTTTTAGTAGACATTACAAGGCTCAAAATATAACGGTAAAAAAATAAATTTCTACTTATGACCTCTAGTAATTAATCGATATTATTTTTATGTCCATAGGACTTTCCCCAACCGCTGGATATGCTTTTATCAACTACGAAAATATTCTCATATGTCATTAATAAATATAATAACTAGAAGGGAAGGAACAATTTGAATACTCGATTCATCTAGTACACAACTAGTAATAGTTTCTTCGATTATCCAAGAGACCTCACCAAAATTTCACATTAAACATAATTGATCTTGGAACATCTTTTAAAATATTTAAATCTTTTATCCCCCATCCATGATGTCCCAGTCACCAGTCTGTCTTAAAATACAAAGTAACAAACTATAATTGAATGTACAAATTATCTAAGTGTAACAACAACAACAACAACCCAGTATAATCCCACAAGTGGGGTCTGGGGAGGGTAGTGTGTACACAGACCTTAGCCCTACCCTAGGGTAGAGAGGATGTTTCCAATAGACCCTCGGCATCCGTCCCTCGAAGAACTCCCACCTTACTCTTGGGGTGACTCGAGCTCAGAACCTCCATATATATAAATGTTGTGTAGATATGTATGAAGAAGTAGTCACTAGTGTGAGAACAATTGTATGAGATACAAAGGAGCTCCCCCATAATCATGAGTTTACACCAAGAATCAACATTTGGGCCCTACTTGTGTATCCTAGTTATGCATGAGCTAACGAACAATATTTTTCTTAAAGATAGAGGTAGAGGTGTATGATATTTGCAAACAGTGTTGTGTTAATTAACAAATCAGAAGGTGTCAACCAAAAGCTTGAACTATGGAGAAGCACTCTAAAAAGCAAGGGTTTTAAAATAAATGGAAGCAAGATTAAATATATGCTCTTCAAGTTTAGCCAACATTTGAAAATTAAATCTAAAACAACCAAACTAAGAGGACAAGTTTGGACCTTTTCCCAAGTAAATATAGTCATACTTTCGTAAAACAACCAAATTTTTCATGTCTCCACATTTATCTTCTCCCACAAATCTAGCAATTTCTCAAAATCTGCATTTCTATGGATATAATCCTACAAATACACTAATCTAAATAGATTCATATAATAATTAACTTACAATGTCCCAAACTAAGATTCTGTAACTCAAAATAATTCAAATGAAACCATAGTCATGACCTAAGACCCTTTGCTAATAACAAATATATGTAATCCAATTGAAGTATTGATATGAAGGAGTCATCAACTCCAAATAAATGATGAAAAGCATGACAAGCAACCAACAACTTCCACCAAGAGGATGGAGTATAGCGCACCCAAAGGAAGAAAATTAACATACCATTCAATTGGATTCAATTAAAAACAGAAGTTACTTGTCATCATGTTCTAGAGATTTCGTCTTAGATAACTAAAGATCTCTAAAGCAATCTACTTACGCATCACATCTTATACTAATCCGATCAACACGGAAAGCAGATCCCTTTATTTTTCCTTTTTATCAAATATAAACTATTTTTTTTTCCAGCAGTGCTTTTAGAATGCCTTCTTCTGATACATTAAGACAATTGCTTTTAGAAATGTCGTCTCCCAATATAAAAGATAATGACACTAGTCGGCTCAGAAGTATCCATACTTTTAAATTTCCAATCAATTAATTGACATTAAGTACCATATGAAAGAAAACATCTTTTGGAACAACCCTTGCATCACAATCCATAGGCAAGAATCTCCAAATCATATGTTACTGGCCAGCATTATCAGAACATCAGAACATGCCATTTGGCACTGCTTCGGATTATTAGAACACACCCTACAAAAAGTGATAATAATATAAGTTGAACAGACATAAAAATTTTCTTCACGACGCTCTAAGTCATCTGTTAATAATTGATCAGAAAATTCATAAATGTATTGTTCTTATTAACGAAGATATCTTAAGCACCTCAAAGTGAAATACTTGGTCTATTGAACTCTCAATCATGAAGTCTTGTAACTTACTCTTTTAGTTCCTTTGACTCCACAGATCCATTCTATAATAATAACAAAAAAATGAGTTCTCGCATTACATCAATATCTAAGACTATCTCCCTATCAGGTGGTATACTTGGTAGGTTCTCTGAAAATATATTTGGAAACTAATTAAAACTAAGACTACCTCAATAGTCGGTTACTCAACTCTAGTGCCCCGAGTTATAGTTAAGATACAATATATACCCTTCACTTATCATATATAGAACTTTTACTATGAGGTAGCTTTTCTTGTGGAACCCGTCTCATTGGTACTCAAACCTCTTTTACGGTTCATCAATTTACATCTAATATGTGGCAGTCTTACTGCTCCTCTTACTTTAATAGCTAGTCATGCTCATGCGCGCCTTATTTCATAACTAATATCTTCTATGTTAGTGCATTAACTCTCATATTTGAATCTTATTTTCTCTCACAAGCTAAAACTTATCTATGGACACCCATAAGAATTTATTATATAGCACGTAGTGTTACTATTATTCTCATACTCCATGCGCTTGAATTAGTATAGTCGCACCATATTCACATTTATAATGTCAGCATCGCGATATCACAATTAATAGCGAATCGCTTCAAGAGGCATTAAATTAAGAACTGTGTAAGTGCTTTCTTTATATCTTTCACTGCCAACTCCAATAACCTAGGCGTGGCTAAAATATTAAACTCCTTACTTCTCAACATTCAGAAATTACTAGTCAAACTCTCAACCTTCTTAAGAATTTTGGTAGAGATTCTTTTGATAGTAGAGCTATCTCAATTTACAGTTTGCCCAATCTCAACTAAAATCACGGCATAATACATCCCATAGACTCAAGGCCATTCTAAGTTGAACATTTATCATTTAAAATATTTAAGCCAATTTGTGTCATGTAGCAGAGGAGGATACACATGTCCTAGCCGTGTGCCAAAGAGATATTTCCTATGTTTAACTTGATTCGTTTCGAAGCACGAATAAGGAATGAAAGATGAGAAATTTTTCCTACATGCCCTGTAGCCTCCCGAAGATAGGTATGGACGTCATCATACCGATCCGTAGGACTCTACTAGACAGTTGCTCATGACTCGTAGAACTTATGAACTTAGTGCTCTGATACCAACTTGTCACGACCCAAAAATTACAGGTCATGATGACACCTAACTTGACCCGCTAGGTAAGACAATTAATAAAAGAAATACCTAAATAAACTTAACGAAAATTAAATTAGAACTTATCGGAACTTTTACAAATTTACCCAAGATCTGGTAGTACGAATCATGAGCTTCTAATATTTGTTTAAATGATGAAAATATGGTCGGTTCGAAAAGCTGTCTTAGGAACGTCGGATGCCCTAATTCTCAGCTAATGGTAGCCGGACCTCAAATCAATCTTCGAAAATACCTTGGTACCCTGAAGTTGATAAAATAAGTCATCAATCTTCGGCAATGGATACTTGTTCTTGATAGTGACTTTGTTCAACTGCCGATAATCTATGCACATCCTCATCGATCCATACTTCTTCTTCACGAACAACACAGGTAAACCCCAGGGCAAGACACTAGGTCTAATGAAGCCCTTATCCAGCAAATCCTGTAACTGCTCCTTCATATCTTTCAACTCTTGCGGGACCATGCAGTATGGAAAAATAGAGATGGGTTGAGTGCCCAGAGCCAAATCAAGACAGAAATCAATGTCCTTTTCGGGTGGCATCCCCGACAGGTCTCCAAGAAACACTTGTGGAAATTCACGAACAACTGGTACTGAATCCATGGAAGGAACCTCCGCACTAGAATCACGGACATAAGACAAATAAGCTAGACACCCCTTCTCGATCATACACCGAGCCTTCATATAAGAGATAAACCTACTGGTAGAATGGCCAGGAGTCCCTCTCAACTCTAATCGAGGCAACCTCGGCAAGACTAAGGTCATTGTCTTAGCATGATAATCCAATATAGAGTGATAAGGTGACAACCAATCCATACCCAAGATAACATCAAAATCAACCATATCGAGAAGTAGTAGGTCTACACTAGTCTCAAGACTCCCAATGGAGACCACACACGAACGATAAACACGGTCTACAACAATAGCATCCCCCACAGGTGTGGACACATACACAGGAGCACTCAAAGAATCGCCAGGCATAACTAAATATGAAGCAAAATAGGATGACATATATGAGTAAGTAGAACCCGGATCAAATAGAATTGAAGCACCACAAACTGAAACAATACATAACGGCGTCAGATGCCTCAGCCTCATACCTGGTTGGAAAAGCATAGCATCGGGGCTGGGCCCCACCACTCTGAATTACATCTCTAGGACGGCCCCTGGATGGTTGGCCTCCACCTCTAGTGGCTTGACCTCCACCTTTAATGGCCTGAACACCACCTCTGGCTGCCTGGTCCCTACCTCTGGTTGGCTGAGCGGGCGGTGGAGAACCCGGTGCTGGGATCATGGCACGAGAACCTTGTTGCTGTGAACTATTCGATGCACGAGGGCAAAATCTAGAAATGTGCCTCGAATCACCACAAGTATAACAGGACCTCGGCTGCTGTGATTGCTGACCCTAAAACTGGCCATATCGACCTGAATAACCGCCCTGAAAACTTTGGAGTGGAGGTGCACTAATAGGAGCTGGTGGTGCACTATTGGCTAGCTGATCAGAATAAGGCATATGAGGGCCACAACTACCTGAAACACCGTAGGATGACTGGAGTGCTAAATGAAATGGCCTAGGAGGGTGGCCTCTACCGAAAGTACCCTTGCCTCCAGACGAGGCACCGCTAATATAACACCCCGGAAAATTTCTAAGTGTTTTAAGACCATTAAGAAGATTGACGGATGCTAATGATATCAATTCGGGTATGAACAAGACCGGTAATTTGAATGATATAAATTGATCATGACAATATATGCATGAGGTTCATTAAAAATGGTTTAGGGTCTAAGAAGAGCCCTAAGGCTAATTCAAGTTGAAATATTTCATAATAGACTAAAATTTCAAATGTGTATGCATAAGACCTTACTTTAGACGAGCATATCTACATATATATGAGGAGTTATGTGATGGACAACCTATCAAATTAAATATCTTTGAGTCTAGTTTCCAACGCATCAAACTGTTTGTCATTTGGAGGTGTATACCGAAAGTTATGACAATTTTACTGGACCTGCGTCAGAGCGCAACCACTAGCACGGCCTGACCGCGGCCTGAGCGCGTCCGCGCTAATCGGAAAGTTTCTGCCTCGTTAGCGCGGCCTTAGCGCGGCCTGAGCGCGCCCGCACTAATAACTGACCTCTAAATACCCCCAAGGACCGGAAAAGAGAGTTTTTAAGTCATTTTTCAAGGCTAGGGCATCCTCTCCATCACCCATCCGGTCAAGGCTTCAAATACACTCATAAGGTGAGTTTTTAAGTGTGTTTTTATGATGATTTCACTTATCAATCACTAGTTACAACATGGTTTTGATTGGATTATATAGGATTTCTTCAAAATCTCAAGAACACCCCAAAAGTTACCTTTCAAGATTTGGTCTACAAGAGGTAATCTTTCACCTTTAGACTCACATATATGGAGTTATTATGGAATTATAAGTATGAATCAAGTATTGGAACTCATGGTATGGTGATTGGAAGCCATAAATTCTCAATTTAAATGAATACCCATTGTAGAGATTTAAAGTTAATTAATTGATGGAATTTTGTTGGTTGGGTGTGAATGGTTGATCACACATGTGATGTTAGGAGTATAAATTGTTAAAGAATAATGGTGGGATGATTTGTTGGTAAATTGTGGTAGTTGGGATGAGCTAATTCTATGGTTAAGAGATGTAGTCAAATGTGCACACATAGTGTTTGATGAAATGCCTACATGAGGTGAACCCACAAATATCTTTCTAATTAAGGCTCTTTTTGTTATGTTTCTAAATAGATTGAAGTTGCTAGAATTTACGAAATATTGTAGTAAGGTAAGCAAAGCTCAAGAAAGATTTGGAGCCTTTGGAAGTTGATTTGGGAGGCAAGCGCATTGCANGGCAACTATTCAGTTGCGAAATCGATTTTTAAGCCTTTGCTTAATTAGTATTTATATATTATGATATGTTTTGGGCTGTAAGCAATGGTTGGGGCCTAGTGCCGATCTGTTTACCCCTTGGGGGTTGTGTTTACTATATTTTTCTCACTGATATGTTATGATTTTACACTCAGTCTTTTCCTGATAAATTGTTTTGACACTCAGAGTATTTTGATACTATTTATTGAAAAATGAACACTGTTTTGGGTCGAGAACCCGGTATGTTTATGGCCTAAGAGCAATTTGAGAGTGTCTGACTGAGTGAGGCTTTCAGGACTATACTGTGAGGAGGCTTCCAGGCCTTATGAGTGATGTGAGGAGGCTTTCAGGCCTTATGAGAGAGGTGAGGAAGCTTCCAGGCCTTATGTTGTTATTGCGCTTGGGCTGTAGGATCCCCTTCGGAGTCTGACCTCATTTCCAGTGAGCGCCGGAGAGGTGAGGAGGCTTCCAGGCCTTATGAAAGAGGTGAGAAGGCTTTCAGGCCTTATGATGTTATAGCTCTTGGGCTGTAGGAGCCCCTCCGTTGTCTGTAACACACCCCTAGTGAGCGCCGGTACCGATTGAGTGATGATGATTGCCCGCAGGGCTGATACTGAGTGATGATTGATACTGAGTGATTGAGAGAATGCCTGAGGGGCAACTGTTATGAGAAATGATTTTGGCCCGAGGGGAAGATTTATGATGATTTTACCAAGTTTTCGAACTATGATTTACTTCATTTTCAACTGGTTTTACGGAGGATTTTACTGAGATATACTGATGTTGCACTTGTTTTCAAGGGATTTCTGGAAACTGATTTCGAACTTATTATTTTGATGAATACTACATGGTGACTTGATGTTTTACTGGTTGTTGTGAAATGGTGTATCTGTTTGTGTGCTTTATATTTCTCAGACTGTGATTTCTTTTCATTACTACTGAGTTGGCGTACTCATAAAGACTCCCTGTGCCTCTGTGCATAGATTCAGGTGACGGTCTGGAGCAGTAGTAGTTTTTGCTTGTTCGTTAGCGGATTTCACGGGATTTCGAGGTTGCTGTCCAGCGTCCACAGCTTCTCCACTTCCCTTCCTTATTTAGTTTTAGCATTTGATTCAGAGACATATATTATAGTGTTAGTAGAGTTAGATTTATTTATTCTTAGATGCTCATGACTATTGACTCCAGTTCTTGGTAGGTTGTTTAGGCTAATATGGGAACGCTAAGACACTATTTTCATTATTTATGTTATGGTTGCATGTTTATTATTAAATAGTGAACTGTTATAATTGAATAAACGTGTAGTAAGGTGATAGTTGGCTAGCCTAGTTTCACGATAGGCGCCATTACGGCCTGTTAGGATTTGGGGTCGTGACAGCTAAACCCACCGGAATGACGAGGCCTCTTGTCAGACCCCTGACCTCCCTGTGCAAGAACCATCTCGACTCACCTAACGACATTGGCAACCGCCTGAAAAGAAATCTCACTCCCAGTCTCCTTAGCCATCTGCAATTTGATAGGTTGAGCAAGTCCCTCAATAAACCTCCTCACCCTCTCTCTCTCTCTCTCTCCGTAGGAAGCAAAATAATAGCATGACGGGCCAAATCCACAATACGGTTCTCATACTGAGCGACGAACATATAGAGCTGCTAGAGACGTTCGAACCACCGATGATACTCCTATCTCAATGCGACAGGAAGGAAATTCTCAAGAAATATTTGAGAGAACTGGCCCCAAGTAATAGCAGGTGACCTAGCTGGCCTGGTCAATACAAAATCCTTCCACCTTCTCTTGGCGCAACCTGTCATCTGAAACACAACAAAATCGACCCCATTGTTCTCAACTATCCCCATGTTCCGCAGAACCTCATGGAAGCGGTCAAGTTAATCCTAGGGATCCTCAGAAGGTGAACCACTGAAGTGAACTGGAAAGAGATTGGTGAACTTTTCCAATGTCAATAAGCCCTTAGAAGAAATAGCTAGCCCATCACCAGCTTGTGCCACAACAACCGGCTGAACTACTCCGACTAGCTGAGTTGTTGGAGTCTGATACTGGGGAGCCATATGCTCCGGAGTGTGACTAGCTGGAGTCTGTGCTCCTCCTCCACCCTGAGAGACGGCTGGTGCCATGGGAAATGTGTTAGTCTAGGCCACACTCTCCATAAGCCCCACCAAACAGACCAAAGCATCCTGAAGCACTAGGGTGGCGATGAACCCCTCCGAAACCTGAGCTAGCCCGACATGAACAATCTAAGTTGGAACTTCCTCGTCAAACTCTACCTGAGGCTCCAGTGGTGGTGCTACTTCTCGAGCTCTAGGCTGAGCCCTGGCCCTACCTCGGCCTCTGGCACGAGCTCAACCTCTTGCACGGCCTCAGACTCGACCCCTGCCCCTCGTAGGATCTGCCGCCGAGGGCTCTGACTGTTGCTCAGCTAAAGATGCGGTAAGTGCTCATCATCTGTGAGAGAACAAGACTAGAAGAGTTCAATTAGCAATGAGAGAACAAAATCGCACGACGGAGAATGATAGGAGTGAAATTTGTTCCTAAAGTTCATTGCCTCTAGAAGATAAGTATAGACGTCTTTGTACCGATCCTCTAGACTCTACTAAGCCTTCTCGTGAATTGTGAGACCTAGGCAACCTAGTGCTCTAATACAAACTTGTCACGACATGGAATTCCCCCTTACGGGACCGTGATGGTGCCTAACATTTCACTTTCTAGGTAATCCAATGTTAGAGGATTCTTAAGCCGACTTTAATCAAAGTCAATAACAAGAACAGTTAAGCTAAACAGAAGCTAAAAATGATTTGTGGAATAACATAAAACCCATAATATCTGATACATTTAGGATCTGGAGTCACAACTCACGAGCTTCTAAGATTTACTACAAATAGAGTCTGAAAGAAAATATAATTGTTCTGAAAGAAAGGAAATAATAAAATAAAGAAACTAGGAAGAGACTCCAGGGTCTGCGGACGCCAGCATATCTACCTTGGGTCTCTGACAAGCAAGTCGAACTGCTAACCTCACGATCAGCTAGGGCCGGTACCAAAATCTGCACAAGAAGTGCAAAGTGTAGTATGAGTACAACCGACCCCATGCACTCGTAAGTGTCGAGCCTAACCTCGACGAAGTAGTGACAATGCTATGACAAGACACCCACATAATACGCATGTACAAATAACATTGTATGTACGAAATAACGAGTAACAGCTAAAGATGTACTATTGAGAGGGGGACATGCTAAAGGGGTACAAGATATAAGTGATACAACAAAAATGATAACCAGAACAATCAATATGCCTTTAACCAGTAAAAACAAGTAAACACAATAAGGAAAATTGCAAGGCATCACCCTTCGTGCTCTTACTCTCAACCTCAAAATGAAACAATGATACTGCACGACATCACTCTTCGTGCTTTTACTCTCAACCTCACAATATGAATCAATAGATATGGAACGACATCACCCTTCGTGCATTAACTCTCATAACATGGCACGACATCACCCTTCATGAATTAACACTCACAATATGGCACGACATCACCCATCGTGCATTAACACTCACAATATGGCACGGCATCACCCTTCGTGCTTTAACAATAACATTATGTCACGACATCACCCTTCGTGCTTTAACACTCCCCCTTACCACATAACAATAAACAAGTATAAAGTAGGGAGATAGAATCAACAATAATAAGCCTTACTTCAACAATGGTTCCACAATACCAATCTCTACTTTGGAATCAATACTCAATTATCACAAGCCCGTAAACACGATAAGAACGATCAATTTAGCAAGTAACTAGTCTAAGCATGGATAAGAAGTTCAAAGTAAGCAACAACTACAAGGAACAAGCCCCACCAGCATGCTTAAACCCGACAACAACGCATAAGTACTCGTCACCTCGCATATACGTTGCACTCAACATCTAAACATTTAGCAAATAGACAAACAAGTCCTAATCCCTCAAGTCAAGGTTAACCACGACACTAACCTTGCTCCAAAAGGTCCACTCAAAGCTCAATCATAGCTTTGCCTCTCAAACAAGCCTCCGAATCAATAGAATATAGCAATTTACCAACCAAATGATTCCGATTAAGCATTAGGAACTACCCACGATTGCAAAGAATTCAATTTAGGCCATTATTGAAAAAGTCAACAAAAGTCAATTCTGGGACCGCTTGGTCCAATCTCGAAGTTCGGACAAAAATACGATTATCCATTCACCCCCGATCCAGGTTATGTAATTTGTTTTGGAATCCGACCTCAATTTGAGGTCTAAATCCCCAGTTTACAAAAAACCCTATTTCTACCCAAAACCCCTAATTTTCACCATGAAAACACAAGATTTTAGGTTGAAATATTAGGAAATGTAGTTCAAAATTGAAAGAAACTAGTTTAGAATCAGTTACCAATGATTTGGGAAAGAAACATTCTTTGAAAAATCACCACTAGGGTTTTCTTGTTTTAAAATTTTGAAGAATGAGCAAAAATCCCGTTTAAATCAAGTTTTGATCTGTTGTCGCATTGCGACCTGGGGTCCACTAATGCAAACCTCGCAAATGCAAAGAATCTATCACAAATGTGAAGACCCCCACACCTCTACATTCATCGCATTTGCGATGAAATGTTCGCAAATGCGAACACTGATCCTCCGCAAATGCGACCACTTAATCGCATTTGCGATCACTGCCCCCACCTGTCGCACTTTGCCGAAGCATTTTTCGCAAATGCGAACATCATGTGGCCCAACTACTCTTCACAAATACGATGAGTAGATCGCAAATTCAAACCCATCAGAGGTTGCAAATGCGATGCATGGTCTCGCAAATGCAAGATTAGAGGCCTGCACCAGAACCGAAAACACCAGCAATCTAATTTCACTCCGTAGCCTATCCAAAACTCACCCGAGCCCTCGGGGCCCTAAATCAACTATGCGCATAAGTATAAAAATATCATACAAACTTGCTCGCATGATCAAATTTCAAAAATAACACCTAGAATTATGAATTTGAATACCAAATCAAATGAAATTTTCAAGAAAACTTTGAAATTTCTATTTTCACAAGCGGACGTCTGAATCACGTCAAACCAACTTCGTTTCTCACCAAATTTGACAGAAAAGTCATAAATATAGTATTGGACCTATATCGATTTTCGAAACAAAAATACAGACCCGATATCTAAAAAGTCAAACATTGGTCAAACATTTCAAATTCATTAAGCCTTTAACTTTTAAAATTCTAAAAAGTGCGATAACTCGGGTTAGGAACTTCCAAATTTGATTCAGGGCATACACCCAAGCCCAAAATCACAATACAGACCCACCGAGACTGTCAAAACACAAATTCGGGTCCATTTGCTCAAAATTATGACCCAAGTCAACTCAAATGGATTTTAAGGCAAAAATTTCATATTTTCTCAGTTTTTAACATAAAAGCTTTACGGAAAAGAAGCCCGGACTACGTGCGTAAATCAAGAAAGATTAAAGTGAGGTATTAAAGGCTTCATAACACATAATTAGGTTCTAAAATATAATATGACCTATCGGGTCATCATAGAGGCGGAGTGTTGGTCAGTCAAGACCTCTCATGTTTAGAAGGTAGTAGTTGCGGAAATGAGAATGCTTAAATGGATATGTAGTCATACTAGGAGGGATAGGATTAGAAATGAAGATACTCGATATAAGGTGGAAGTGGCTTGTGTGGTGGACAAGATGAAGGAATCGATTCAGAGATGGTTAAAGGCACGTAAAGAGGATAGGCACAAATGCCCCAGTGAGGAGGTGAGAGAGGTTGGCTACGGCGGGTCCAAGGAGAGGTAGAGGTAAGCCGAAGAAATATTAGGGAGAAGTGATCAGACAGGACATGTCATATCTTTCCCTTACCGAGGACATGATCCTTGATAGGAGGGTGTGAAGGTCGAGGATTAGGGTTGTAGGTTTGTAATTGATCAAGCGTATCCTTTCCAAACCTATACGTCCTTCCGTAGTTGTAGTACTAATATTATTACCTGAGGTTTCCTCTGCTTCATTTTTCATTTTTTCATACTATTATTACTATTTTGCTTTCCATGGTTATTTGTCATAATTGTAGTGATTTTGCTTTATTAAGCCGAGGGTCTTTCAGAAACAGTCTCTCTGTAACGACCCAGCCGGTCGTTTTGTGTATTGGGACTCCGTTCCCGTGAATGACTCATTCCATAGCGACTACTCATGCCTTATGAATTGTGTGGGCAGGTAGTTCGAGATTCAGAAGTGATTTGGCCAGTTCAGGAACACTTGGTTCCTGAAGGCTAGCCTATTTGGCTATTTTTGGTTCCGAGCAGCATTTTCAGCAAACGACCTCGGAATCGAGTTCTGACAGCTCCAACAGCTCCGGATGATGATTTCGGACTGGGGAGTGTGTTCGCCTCGGGTTTTTGATGACCCGGGAGTATTTCGGCACCTGAATTGAAATTCAGGATTTCATGTGATTTGGAATTCAGCCTGGAATTGGACCTCGTGATATCATGGTACGAATGGAATTCCGTAACTGGAAATAGTTTCTTATAGTCATTTATGACTTGTCCGCAAAATTTGGGGTCATTCCGAGCAGTATAGACCCTTTCGGCGTATTGATGAGCCATTTGATTTTTCTTGAAATCCTAAGTTTGATCTAAGGGGTTTTGGAGAGTGATTCTTGGTTTGAATGATGTTTTTAGTGTTCTAGGAGCTCGAGCGAGTCCGTCATGTTATTTGGGACTCGTCGGTATAATTTGTCAAGGGCTCGGGTGGGCCCAGGGGTCTCCCGAACCCCGATCGGGGTCAAAAACCAGCAAAACTCATAGCTGGTGGGAATTTACTGGTGTGACCGCACCTGCGGTCCATGAGCCGCAGGCGCGAGGTTCGCACCAGCGGCCATCCCATCGCAGACGCGGCTCCAGCCGCAGGGGCGACTCCTCTTCTCGCAGGCGCGGCTCCGCAGGTGCGGACAAAAGCCCGCAGGCGCGACCTCCCCCAGGGCCCAGGCCAACCGCAGGTGCGGCCAATTTCCCGCAGGTGCGAGTGCGCACTTGCGATCCAAAGTTCACAGGTGCGAGAATCCCCCCAGTGCCCAGGCCTTTTTNCAAGAGCTCCAAAACGGGTATTTCGGCCTAGAAACTCAGGTAAGTGATTCCCTAACCCTCCGCATGTTAATTTCTTAAATTCCTTGGGAATTCCCTCTTCCAAATCCATAGAATTCATAAGAAATTGTTGGAGAGGTATAGAGGGTTTGAGGAAAAATGTGAATTCTGATTTTTGGGCCATTGAGGGATGATTAATTGAG
>ML281874.1:36130-82524 GCA_005239495.1 Nicotiana undulata | reverse complement strand
TATGTGTACTAGGAGTAGGACATGTAATGTCTGTATATATATAAGGCTCATTGTATCATTGAAAACTACACAATAATATTATTTTTCTCCCGTGATTTCTCACAAACATGACCAACCATCTCAAGAAAAATGAAATCAACGGAATGCCAAGATAACAAGTTGAAGAAGTAAAATCAGTGTTCCTACTCATGAAATACCCAACAGGTGGAGTGTTTGTAGGGAATTAAATGATATCAGCTTTCAACTATCCAACCACAAGAATGAACCGATTATGACCGAAGGTCAGGAAAAAAAGATGGAAAAATCTTTTTAAGAATGTTACCAAATGTTGTGGTCTGAAAGCTTCTTCAACAACACTACCTCCGTACCATATTACTTGCCTTAACTTTCCAGTGGTTCAAACTATAGTCGCTTCACTATCTTGAGTTTGACCGGGCATGTTAGATATTGAATCCCTCATCTGAACATTGCCCCGTCACTGATCCAGAAAGTCTTTATTCATGCTATCAGACTCCCTCCTTTGACAATTGAATTTCCGGTCACTGTTCCAAGGGAAAGCAATTTCTCCTCATGAATTCAGGATAGAACAATTATCCCGTTATTTTTCCTCATGGTGCGACGGAGAGGTTGGTACAAATTACTCTGACTTGACTTTTCAGTGATTTAAAAACCACTTTGAGCTGGGGAAAGCGTGTTGTAAGTCAAGAATTAATGACATCATTTTTATTATGACGGTTGAGTCCCAGCCAACTTGCATGCACCTCAACTGATCCACTAGGTAGCCTACTACAGCCCACAAGCGCAGGTGCTGGATAATATTGTCAAACGAAGATGGAGGAGATGGGTTCAAACTGAATGTTGTAGCTGGACTTTAAACCTGGTATCTTCATGATGTTACTTCTATCCCTCAATCACTCAAATGCCCCATTGCCGACTAGCATAAATAATATCATCTGTCTAGATTTATTTAACTTAAATATTTGAATATTGGACAACATTTTCTACGATTCTGCAGAATAATATGCAATTATAGGAGCATACTTAACTTGCTAGAATTAGAGAATAACTACATATTATATTGTACTAAGTTAAGACTTAAGGCTAAGGAAAAATTCCTATACATTGTTAGTCAAGCAAGTCATTAAGAAGTTTTTTCCTCTTCTCTTTCCTTTCACAGTTCAGTATAAAAATAAAATGATTGATGGATCTTGTCACTCCATATGACCAAATAAGAGAATAACTACATATTATATTATACTAACTTAAGAGTTTAGACTAACGAACACTTAAGCAAGTCATGAAGAAGTCTTTTCCTCTTCTCTCTCCTTTCACATTACTCTAACAACAACAATAACAACAACAACAACAACAACAACAACAAAACCCAGTGTAATCCCACAAATAGGAGTGGTAATATGTACGCAACCTTACCCCTACCTCACGCAGGTAGAGATGCTGTTTCCGGTAGACTCTCAGTTCCAAGCAAGCATGTAAATCACAACGGTATAGAAAACAAATACAGTAGTGTAAAAGTTAGGGAAGCAGTAACAACAACAAGAAAATAGAACCAAAAACACAAGCAACATCAGGTTGTAATAGAATTTTAAGCATATGAAACCACCAAAAATACGCTATTACTACTGAAAAAGAGGGAAGATTTGCAATTGCCTACTAGGCTTCTACTCTAATCCTCGCCCTCCACACCCGCCTATCAAGAGTCATGTCCTCGATGAGCTGAAGATGCGCCATGCCCTGCCTAATCACCTCGCCCCCAATACTTCTTCGGCCTACCTCTCCCTTTCCTCAGACCCACCATCGTCAATTTTTCACACCTCCTCACTCCCACCATCGTCAATTTCTCACACCTCCTCATTGGGGCGTTTGTGCACCTCCTCTTCACATACCCGAACTATCTCAACCTTGCTTCCCGCAGTACTGTATAAACATAAAATGATGATGGGTCTTGTGACTCCATATGACGAAAATAATCCGCCAAAAAGAATGTTAGAGTTTAGGACCCTAGTTCCTCTCTTTACAGCAGATAGAGAGAGAGCGCTTTAGCCAACAACCAACCTTGTATACTTGATGGGTAAAGAAAAAGTTAACAATGACACCAACAACTAAATTAGCTAACACATGGTTAAACCTATGAAATTTGTTGACGATGCATTTTATCATTTTTGCATATCAAATCACCAGTAAAGCACAATGATTTCCATCGTATAAAAAGGTACTCAATCATTCTCATTCAAACATACCCCAAAACATCCAATCAATCATACACATCTACCCCTCGCCACACAGATAAAGCAAAACAGAAAATTTAAGATCAATGAAGTATCTGGTTATCAGAAAGGATAGATGGAATGTCTTCTACCTCCATTTTCCAGAAATAAGATTGATTATAACCATGAAATAACACTTGACAGAGTTGGAGTTCCCGTACTAAATACAATCAAGACAACAACGAGAATGGAAGAAAAGGCTCAGTTTTCAGGTGGTAGGTCTTAGAGATAGAAAATGTTGGTTTGTTTTATTTTATTGTTTTGTTGTTAGGCACCCAATTGTATTCAGCTTCTGCTAATAAAGAAATTATATCCCAAAGTACAACTGGAAATATATAAACAAAGGCTAACATTGTAATATCAGGACCACAATTTACATATGAAGAAACACAAAAATATATAATAGATCACAGAGAGAATTTAAAATCAATTTAACATTATTGATTTACCTGAGCCTCGAAACTGAAGCTTTGTATTTTACTAGATCCATTAGGGTCAAAATCGGAAGCATCTGAATTGTATAACAATTCTTCCATGGACTTCATACCATTTTCATCATTGTCAGAATTACTGTCAGAAAACATTACGTCGACACCATCCTCTTGGCAGACCAAATAGCTGCTTTCGTTGCTCAGGTAAGTATATCTCCTTAAAAGCAAACCATTCTGCATAATAAACAAATTAAGGGCACAGCGTCATTTTCAAAAGACTAGGAGCTTTTCTATGACCAGGAAGGGTGATCATCCACGTTGGCACTCACAAAGGCAACAAGCCAACTAATATAAAATATTTAAGTATATAGAAATGAAAAAAACATAAAAGGGACAAAGGAATTTGGCACTCACAAAGGCGACAAGCCAACTAATAAAAAATGTTAAATTGTATAGAAATGAAAAAAACACAAAAGGGACAAATGAATGGATAAGAAATGAGAGGGGAAAAAAGCAGAAATTCAAGATGTACACTGGGTACAAGGACAGAACATGGCAACTAAGGTGACCGTCTCTCGGAACAATAATGCTTTTAATTTTAGTATATTGTAGGAGCACCTATTAATTTTCTAGTTATCAATCAGTACATGGATACTCTTATACAAAATCGTGTCATTTTGTAACTATAGTTACTCCTTATTTCCGGGGTTTCCGCATCATATCATTAAGTTATGAACTTACATCAGGAAAAAATAAGAAAGCAGCACAAAGGTTTTTATGCCCAAAAGTATCAGCTTATTCTCCGGGGATAAGGGAAGGAGATAAACATTATTGCTTTCTTGCAAACGAACAACAAGACACAGAAACTTTGAGAATATTCCCTCCACAATCAAGATAGCACTGATGGTACAGCAGTTGCTGTGTAAGGATGCTCTCTAAATTGGCATTTTCTAAGGTAGAGTTGTTAGTACCTCAATTTTCACATTCACAAATCTCAGCCTCTTGCCACGTCCAATAATGATGATATGTTGAATTCCTGATGAATGGATCCCCTTCACTTCCACCTTATCGGTCAGGCGTATTGTTTTTCCACAACCATCATATGTGTACTCATCAATCCCTACAGCATCTGCAACTAGCTGTCTACTGGGAGATAATAATACTAGATCCTCTTTTTGCTCATAAAGAGGAGCAGAGAGGATTATGCTGTTGTTTTTGCTAATAGGATCATTCTTGGGATCCATGATCTCCTCTCTACCAGTTAGCGCTCCCAAAGATGGCACGAAATACTCACAAACAGATAGTAGGAAGTCTGGTACAACAAGAATACGAGGCTGCTGTATCCGAAGAACAAATGATTGAGATGACAATCTCCATCTGCAGTCCATCACAAACATTGTTGAAGTTGGAAATCCAACATCAGTTTCAGGAGAGTTCTGTGAATGAGCATCAATGCACGACCCAAGCATCAGCCTCATTTCCGGCTTTGTATCTGGGCGAATATCTAAAATAGAGAACTTTGGGATAGTTATGTAAAGGTCCGCCTCACATAATGATGTCATTCGGTACGACACCCAAAGACCTTCAAGCTGCAAAGACAGTGAAGAGGGCCACAATAAGGTAAAATCCGACATGGATACACAAAATGACCAATACACAACTTGCAACTGGAAAAAGAAAAAAAAAAGAGAAAGGGGGAGAAGAAAGAAGCAAAATGTCAGACCGAGCTCAAATACAATGTCCAGACTGTACATATCATAATTTAGTGTCACATACACAACCACTCACCGCAACATGAGCCAAGCATGACCCCCCATGAGTGTCATTCCACAACTCCAGCAAGGCATAGCCCACTTCCACAGCCATTATGGTAACAGTTCGTGATAGGAGTATTTGACTGTTCACGTTCACTTTATCAGCTAGCATTTTTATTGTATCTTTTGAAGCAGATGTGCTGCTGCGGAAACTCGGTGGAAGTGTTGGGTTCTCAGAGAAATTCATGTAGAAACAATCAAGAATGACATTATATTCTTTATCTGACATCACACCGTGTAATAAACCAACCTGTTCAAAAACCCAAAATAAACACTAAGACTTATAACATAAGGAATCAAACATCATGTTCACAACCCTAAAAAAGTATAACTTGATAAAATTTAAAAAATAAAAATAAAAAAACCTACAAGGTATCAACTTTTGGGCTCTAATGAAAATGAGAAAAACAGCAAATGCTGAACCAAGAAACCTCTGCCCAACGCAGTCCAAATAATGGTAAACTGACTTGTAAATAAATATAACAAGCTAAGACAAAATATAATGAGACGCAAATAAATATGAGTCATAGAAAAAATAATATAACAGCATACGATCTAAAAAATACTATATTACACATAAAGTAATATGAAACCATGAATAGGAAGGTTACTGACAGAACAACAACCTTTACTTCCAAAACAAATGTAGGGACCTTCCTGAAAACATCTCGCAAACTGCGCCGAACATAAACATGAATATCTCTGCCTTCACGTATCATTGGTTTGCCTATACGTCCGTTGATCCCCACGGCCATGTTAATCCCCAAAATCTGAAATGTAACAAAAGATTTTAGTAAGTGCTATGTTTTATTCCAAGATTGTTAAAAGCAGAAATCAAGTACCTCTGCATCAAGAATATCAAGATGGACAGCTGAAGGATCTTTTTCGGGGAACCCAAACCAACAAAATTCATTTTGGACACGCAGATGGCCAAGATCAAGTTGCATGAAACTGCACATAAAGGAAACATATTTGTCTTCGCAAATTAATCGAAATGAACTGTACTAGGAAACAGATGGCACAAGTGCTAAAGCCTAGAGAACTGAAGAACTTTGTACTTGAACTCAAGTATACAAAGAAATTGCTAAAAACCTTTGGCTTACAAAGTGAAAAACATATGATCAAGAAAATAGATAGGAAAAAAAACGAGGGAAAGAGCAAGCAGTAGTATGTAGAACATAGTGGCAATGGTCAGTAAGGAAAAAGAGATTCAATTTATCCAACATCAAAACATGTTTGCATATTTTTGACATGAAACTTATTGGTTCTGTCTTATTCGAGAATATGCACATACAATTAGGCATTCGCCAGTCGGTTAGATGATAGAGATAGCAACATCTCAGGTTATTCAGGACGCTTGGAAATAGAGGGTGAGAAGAGATGGTTTGTTTTCAGTAAAGTCATTTTATTATAAGCTTTTAGTGAGGGACGAGTTGCTTTTTCCACATTTATCGGTTTGGATTCCCAGGGCACCAAGGAAGGCATGTTTTTTCACTTGATTTGCAGCCCGGGGAGTTATATTGACAGTTGAAAGTTTAAGGAAAGGTGGATTACGTTAAGAAAATGGACCCCGGACCAACTCAACCCTAAAAACTAGCTCATGAGGTAAGGATTGTCCAAGACAATATAAAAGTACAAACAACCAAGCCCTCAACCAATGTGAGACTCTTAATAGTCCCCTGCATTCCCTTGCCTGTCAACTAGAACGTGGATAACATCATATGGGGGGCCAACATTAAGAAATACAATAACAGGGATGGGTTTGGCTCTGATACCATGTTAAGAGAATGGACCTTGGGCTAACTCAACCACAAAAGATTTGCTCATGAGGTGAGGATGGTCTTAATGGCCTAAGACCGTATAAGAATCCTTCAACCAATGTGAGACTCTCAACAGAGTACATATTTCAATTGGTGCTTCATCTGCAAATGTTCAGGTGAAGATATGGACCACCTTGTAATACATTGTTCGGTGGTAACTCGCTTGTAGTATGAGATTTTCAGATGGTTCAAGATGGCATGGGCAATACTGAGCACGGTGAAAGAGTGACTCTCTTGCTGGAAATTCAGAAGAAGGAAGAGAAGTCAAAGAGCTTAGGGTTTTGTCCTACTAGTACTTATGTGGATCCTGTGGAAGGAAGGAAATAGGAGATCTTTTGATGGCATAGAGAACCACTATGTAACATTTCAGAAACACCCTCTCGTTCCTAGTTTCTTTTTGGTGTATCCATGAAGTTCTACTGTGTATAGAAGATAGAATGTCGTCTCTAGCAATTCATCTTATGTTGTAGATTCTCTACTTTTGGGAATACTGCTCGTATATTGGAGATGGGTATATTTAATGCTACTTATGAAATTAAAAAAATACTAAAAAAATTGCCCATGAAATAAATCATCACACCAATGATCAAAGTAATTGGGACATAGATTTCTTTTCGAGATTTCGCAATATTTATAAAAATTATTTACCTTATAGAAAATGATAGAGAGAGCATAAGGCAACCAAGAGCAGTGAAGAATCAAAAATACAGGAAATGGGGCAAAGAAAAGGAGTGATCTTAAGAAGAACAATAATGTGTAAGAAAGTCTAATAAAGTCTAATAAAGGAGCAAGAGGTAAAAATATGTGCATAAGCTTGTGAGCCATTATCCATGCCTCACTGACCCTCGATATTTACTGGATTATCAAAAACAAAAACAAACAAAAAACAATTGTGAGAACCTTCTGGCACCTTCCTAATTCTTTTGGGTATAGTGCAAGATTCTGGGCGCTACTAAGCCTTCCTTAACTTTTTCGGAAGACCAATTGGTTCGAGTGGAGCTTTTGCCAGATAAACCCAGCAATACGGAAAGAGAAAACGGCACAACACTAAAAGATCGTCCTCCACAATTGCCCAATTATCATTTCTTGCAGCTCATCAAATCATTGGGTTAAGCAAGGTCAATTAGATCAAGTACTCCAGGAATTAGTGATAGCAAAAACTCTGGTCTCCAAAAGCACAACTATATACATGCACTTACAAAACAGCATAGCATCATGTAATGAAGTCATTGTAAGAGTCCTAATTATCAGAGGTTCCCACCTGAGCTTTAGTTCATTGATAAGAGCACAGCGAGTAATATGTGGGTTAGATGCATCTCACGAGCTCCAAAGTTTGTCAGACATAAAGCCTAGTATTTAAGTGGAGAAAAGTAGAGAGGCAGGCCCATTACGTTGAACCATGCGCCGGCTGACCCTCGGGGATTTCACGATTATCGAAAAAAAAAGAGTCCAAGCTATTAGAGCTATTGCACCAAATAACTTCCTATTTCAATATGAGGCATCTCATTTTCAGGGAAAAAACTACTCTTAACAATTGCATAATGCAGACAACCGTTTGAACAGCTAAATAGCTGGAAAATGACATTCAATTTTAAGTGTCCTAGTTTCCAGGAAAGACAAAACTCTAAATTGACAAATGCATAATGTAGACAAGCTAGAGTTCGAATAAATAAAGATAGTAGGTTAATGACTGACTCTTCGCTTCTGGAATTCCTTGGGACGATTATTAAGGGAGTATCGAGTGAAAGGTCCAGCTTTATTGCAGAGGCTCCATCAACCTCATATTTTTGAATCAACCATTCAATCCCTCCCACTTTATCAACGAGTTTAATAGCTTCCTCAGTATGGGGTGTGGCAAGCTCCATGAAGTACGCAGTAATCTGCAGAATTGAAAAGGCACGAATCTCTTAGTTCCTATAACAATCCTAAATTTTCATGCAGACATACATACCGCAAAAGTAGTATCCCTCCGATTGACGAAACAAAACCTAATATAATATACAGAGGAAAAACCTAACAACTCTTATCATCTATCAGACATCCACCTGGAAGGCCCACCAATGCATGATGTCTAATCCTGCTTTCATTCATAATGTTCTGATTTAGAAAACTTAAGGAACAAAAAACTGATCTAGCGCTTTCCTGGTCCATGTGGAAGTACATGTTCACCTCCAAAAAAAACGATTACGTTCTTTTGTATTGTACTGAAAGAAATCATACCACACAGTTGACAATGAGAATACCCACTCGTTATAATTAGAGCAATGCATCAAGAAATGCTAAGTCACAAAGAAGGCAAATGGAAAGAGCAAGTTTTATATGTTAAAGAAATAAAGCGCTTACCTCTTGAACAAACCTATAAAGGAAAACTATACGAACTGCTGAAAGTCGACCCCGCAAGCTGTAGTCATATCCTTCATAATCATCATCTTCTGTACTATGAGACTTAAATACAAACTGATGCAAAGGAGAAATCATCTTAGTACAAGGAAATCGAAATATCTGTTTAAGAGATTAAAAGCAGGTAGCTACGACAGAACCCCAGTTAATCGCATATTCTATATGTGTATATGTGTGTGCGTTAGCATGTGTGTGTGCGCGCATAAGAAAATATGAGAGAAATTGGACAACTGATTCCCATCCATGAAAAGGTGGCGGCTTCAAAATTATGTTCAGAGAAATAACTGAATACCTGAATGAGTGATTCAGCCCCTTGATTACGAATATCACATAGCCAACCCCATCGCTGGTCAGAGCCAAGTGTTAGATCACATAGCCTGAAGTTTCCAAGGGTACCTTCTATGGAAGTAGAACTTGGATGAACCTTGTCAGATATAAAAGTAAAATATCAGGACAAAAAATAAAAAGGCATAAATTCTAAAACTGCAATCATATGGGTGGGAATCCAACAAGAATATGTCTGAATGGCCAATCAAAATTCAAAAGAGAGAAAAAGCAATATGAATTTAGCATCATGCAAGGGTCCCACCTTAATATCCAGCAGAAAACTTTCTTGCACAAACATAGCAAGCTGAGAACCATCCTCCTTATTGAGGAACACTGTAACACTGTCAACATTCATGTTTAGAAAAAACACAACACGCTCTTTTCCACGACCAAGCAACCCTTTGACATGTGTATGGCCCTGTTCTTCTGTTTTCTCTTTGTTCACTGAAGATTCATCTGGATCTTTCGGGAGATCTTTACTATTTAACATGTTATCTCCTGAACTCAGATCAAAGCCAAAATCGATCAAAGCAACAAGAGTAGGTCTGTTGCAAAAGAATTCCAGCTTGGACATACTAACACTCATCTGAAATTTTTCAAAGGGAAAAGCAACAGGTAAGTGAATCTCTCCAGCTTTTACTCCTTCAAGAAAGCTATACTCAAGTCAAGTATGCTACCTGCGTATCTATGCCATCATAATCAGGAGAATCAGGAGTCCTTGTTATAAATGTTAGAGACACAAAATCAGAGTCATCAGACCCCAATGCCTCATAAAAAATATCACCATGAACACTTCTTCCCCTCAATAGCTCCTTCTCAGGGGTAGTAGCTTCAGCAGAATCGGTAAAGGATAAGAAATCTGGCAAGGCATCCTTGAAAATATCATCCTCTTCTATTACCATCAAAGGTAGCTCTTTCCCATGAGGTTCCAAGGGGTCAGGACAGCTGGCAGCACCATGATCCACCAACACAGAGCAAGCAAGATATTGGGGACCCGAACATAAAGAACGTTGAAGTTCATCCTTAATTTTCAAGGAGTGCAGTTTCATCTTTACTGTCAAGTCACCTTCAGAATGCAATACACGCACCTGGTAAAGAATATAACTCCATTTAATGTTTAATTTTAAAACAACGATGCATACTATCTGATGAATTTCAGTTTAACTATCACTAATTAAAGCGAAATTGTGAAAGGAGTTTCACAAGACAGCATTTGAAACTAAATAGTTAACAGGGTTCTTGATTCCACATGCATTTAACAATCTGTACATAGAAAAGGGTTATGGTCCACATGAACATGAGTAAAGTCCACAATACTAAAATCCCTGTTGACTGCATAACCTGCAGAATATGGTCTGTCAGACACTAAGTTGCTCCGACACAGTAGCTTAGATGCCGCATCCGTGTCGACACGACACTAGTATGGGTGTGGGTATGGGATCCGTACCTGATCTTGTCAAACAATTTTTGGGTACTTTGACCCCGACAAACGAAAAATTCGAGACGATATACAATTTGATTCCCGAAATCAAAACCAAAACAAGGGTAAATGTGAAGAAAATAGCATACCTTATCTAGGAAATCAATCATTTAATTATCTACAACTTGAGAATAAAAAAATAAATCTATATTTACAGGCTATATGTAAGTATTCCACAAAATTTCTCATAATTTAGAGATATTTTTATATTTTTAAATTATTTTTAGCTGAATCCGAGCACCTGTATCCGTACTAGGATCAATATCCCCGAATTTTAGAATATACATCTCAAAGGATCCGACATCTAGATTCGTACATGTGTCAGACCACCCGTGTCCGAGCAACTTAGGTTAGACATGCAAGAACCAAAGAGCTATTGCAGTTACATGGCAAGCCCTTGTTCCCTTTAAATTCTTGAGTACGTTCCACTTCGAGATACAAATTTGAAATTTATAAAGAAGACTAATTCTGAATATAACAATATGCAGAAATGTTTACAAAATTGTCCCTCATAGCTTTGCAAAATAAGAGGCTTAGATATGAGTTTGTTGGCAACAGATAGTCAAACTTGTAACTTCTCCACACGATGCTTATATCCTATAGCATGAATAGAATACCGCGTTGATATTTCAAGATCAGAACATCATTTCAATCTACAAGGTTGAGAATATTTCGCAGTTCATTGAATTTTGTTAGATAGTTATGTACAAAACAGTCCTAGTCCCATATGAAGTAGCACTAAAATATGTCCTAGTCCCATATGTAGTAGAAGCAGAATATGTCCTAGTCCCATATGTATTAAGAGCAGAATATGTCCTCCTAGTCCCATATGTAGTAGGAGCAGAATATGTATTATATAGAGAGCTCATTGTATCATTGTTAATAATAGATTTATCTCCCGTGCATTCTCACATGGTATCAGAGCTTTAGTGAGAAAAATTATCAGCGCGTCATTCCAGCGACATCTTGGAAAAAAGATCTCATCGTCGTGCAATTTTCTGGCAACTTCGTCTTGTTCCCAGGGTTATCACTGCTAAAGTGGTACTGTGCATATATCAGTACCACCATCAGATCCAAAACCCTTGTGCTGCACTATCTCCTCATCGGTAAGTGTTGTGCGAAAACCAACACTACCATCTTATTTGGAAATGTCAAGTGACAAAACCCAAATCAATCGCTCCCGTAGAAAGTCCCTCCCGCGCCTTCACGTGCCGCCAGAACTAGGATTACGACAAGCTAGAGTAACTTTTCCGGCACGTGTGAGCCATTCCGGTCACTTTTTGACAAAACTTCTTCAGGACAACTTACTCATCCGGTGATTCCGTGCTTACCCATAAAAATTATATCAAATTCTTACAACTTCTATTTATTTCCGGCGTGAACAATGCCATTTTTCCGGCATGAACCGTGATTTCCGGCGTGAACAGTAATTTCCAGAAAGTTTCTGTGTTTCTGGTGGTTTAGAACCAATTTTTTAGTATGGAACAGTGTTGTCAAAGGCGCGCTTAAGCCCTGAAGCGAGGCCCAAAACACGTTGAGCGATTCCCCTCGCTTTCTGGGTGCTTTAGTGTCACATCAAAGCTCTAAGGCATACTTGTCCTTGCCAATGAGTGTAATCCTATAAAGACGACCTTAAACAATTGATATTTCACTTTATCGTGATTTTTTTCTCAACTTCTTTGTCTATATATTTATTATTCAGGCATATAATGATTAGTCTTGGACTACATGCATATTTTTACTTTTCTCCTGTTGCGCCTTTTTCCATTGAAGCCCACACTTTATTTGCGCTTTGCGCTTAAAGCCCCAACGAACCTTAGAGCCTTTTTGCGCTTTTCGCCTTTGATAACACTGGTATCGAATTCGCCTTAGTCTCACTATTTTCAAATTATTCGGGCGACGTTTCGGCCAACTTCTATTTATCAGCAACCACCTAGTTTGTTACTCAGGGGGAGTTTATGGTCTTGAATGTCGAATGATCAGCTTGCATATATTCTCACCAAGTCCCTCATTGGTCCTTGTATTAGTTACATATGTAACAAGCTCGGTACATATGATTTGTATGCACCGGCTTGAGGGGGAGTGTTAGATACTTATGTGTAAATAGTCCTAGTTCCATATGTAGTAGGAGCAGAATATGTCATAGTCCCATATGTAGAAAGAGTAGAATATGTATTATATATAGAGCTCATCGTATTATTGTTAATAATAGATTATTCTCCCGTGCATTCTCACATATTCCACTAACAGGATCTCAAATCTGAAAACCCTTTTAGCAACCCTTCCTTTCCTGTCAATATTCAATATTATGGTAATTCAATTGACAACCAAACTCATATATCAACAATTTTCCTATAACTTATTGACCAAAGACAGGGAAGCAAGCATGCAATCAAACACCAGACAGTTGAAATACAAGTCTCGTACAAATGTACGACAAAGCACAGTAAGGAGATTATGAACACACAACTTTTGACTATTACTAGGTCGTTGGTAACATCTTTTATATAAAGATTTATTAGACACATATCAATACGAAGTTCTGAGGGTGCGCACGTGTACGCATATCCGTAAAATGTGTCTCACTCTTAGTGTGTACCAGTGTTGTCAAAGGCGCGCTTAAGCCCCGAAGCGAGGCTCAAAACACGTTGAGCGCTTTGCCGCGCTTTGTGTGCGCTTTAGTGTCGCATCAAAGCTCTAAGGCATACTTTTCCTTGCCAATGAGTGTAATCATGAAAAGACGACCTTAAACAATTGATATTTTACTTTATCATGAATTTTTTCAATTTATTTGCCCATATATTTGTTATTCATGTGTATAATGATTAGTCTTGGACTACATGCATATTTTTACTTTTTCTCCCGTTGCGCCTTTTTTCATTAAAGCGCATAAAAAGTAAATCAATCGAATAGCTAGTCCTTCATTTCTTTCTCCTTCCCCATTTCAGGTTTTAGACGCACGCTTTATTTGCGATTTGCGCTTAAAGCCCCAACGGACCTTAGAGCTTTTTTGAGCTTTTCGCATTTGATAACACTGGTGTGTACGTGTTAGATAGCTATGTAAATAAGTGTAGTCTCACGTGGAATCAAACTAGAGTATGTATTGTGCATAGTTATAAATAGGGCTCATTGTATTATAGTTAACAAATCAACAATATATTTCTTCCATTATTTCTCACATGGTTTAGAGCCACCGTGAGAGATTCATCGCTATGCAAAAATATCGGTGATTCCGGGAAGAAAAATCAGTTAATCGGAAATTTTTTATCCGTCAATATTGAGCAAAAGTCAACACCACCACGAGGTAATCAGCCTCCAGTGACCAACCTGTAAAAAACTTTCCGGTAGACCACCCCCCAGGCCAGTTTTTGACAAAAGTCCTTCATGACCTAACCATACTATTTACAAAATGGTATAGGAAGATCCATATTCCTATACTATAAGGTTCCTAAAAATTCAATAATAGATTCTGGATCTTCCAAAGGCATACCCAAATAAGTAACTGGTAGTTCCCCTATCTTCCGTCGCAGGATATTAGTCAGTTCATTAAATCCATTAACCTCATTAACTAGATAGAGGTGGCTCTTGCTCCAGTTAATGTGCAACCTGGAAATAGCTTCAAATAAAATGAAAATCACCCTCATCATCTTCAGTTGTTCTCTGTCAGCATCACAGACACCAGTGTGTCATCTGCATATTGTAGGTGTGAATTTCCAGGTTGCTATCTGCCCTGTGAGACACATTGAAACCCTTGATCCAGTTGTTTGTTTGTGCAGTTTTCAACGTGGCATTTAGGCCTTCCGCTGCAATAATGAATAGGAAAGGAGATAAGGGATCACCTTGCCTTAGCCCTCTCTGTGATGGAAAAAAACCAGCTGGGGAACCATTTACAAGGATAAAGAATCTTATTGTGCTTATGCAGAACTTGATCCGGTTGACCCATTTATCTCCAAGGTTCATCTTTACCAGAAGCCCATGTAGAAAGTTCCAATGTAAATGATCAAAGGCTTTCTGGATGACTAGATTGCATAGTATTCCTGATTTCCTCATTTTAATTCTAGCATCTCTACACTCATTAGCAATGAGAATGGCATCCATAATCTGTCTACCTTTGATAAAGGTCATATGTTGAGTGTCTACCAGTTTGTGCACGACTTTCTCAAGTCTCTCAGTCAGTAACTTTGAGATAATTTTGTAGATACTACCTATAAGACTTATAGGTCTGAAATCTTTCAGTTCTTTTGCACCCTTCTTTCTTTGGAATCAAGGCCACATAAGTAGAATTGAAGCTTTTCTCGAAGACCCCTCTTTCATGGAAGTTCTGAAGAGTTGCTACAACATCATTGTTGACCACCTCCCAACAATGAGTGAAAAAAGCCATGGGGAAGCCACCAGGGCCAGCAGCTTTGTCTCCGGCGCATGCTTGGACACTCTCCAGATTTCTTGAGCTTCAAATGGACTTTATGGCATATGATTTTCTTTTGCGGTGATTATGGGGCATACTCAGAGGTTGCCTTGAGGTCTCCCTTCTTCTGCTTCTCAGTACAAGCTTTGATAAAATGTAACAATCTCTTCTTTTTTTTATGTCGGCAAGGTTCCTCAGGGATTGTCCTTCTATTTCTAGATGGTCGATGTTGTTTTGCCTCCTGTGAGCATTAGTTGTTCAGTGGAAGAACTTTAGTATTCTTTATCTCCTTGTTTCAACCATGCTGCCTGGATCTCTGCCTCTCAGCCACCCCGTCATGTCTAGCAATTTCCTCTAACTCCACCGAAAGTGCAGCTTTGGTGAGTACTTCCTCCTCATTTAAGTTCCTGTAATCTGAAATCTAATCTAGCTGAGACAATTGGGTGGTCATACTAAGCTTTTGCATCTCCAGGTTCCCTTGACTAGTTTTACTCCAATTTCTAAGTTTGTCCTTCAAGGCTTTCAGTTTGAAGGCTAGGATGTAGTCAGGTCTTCCTTCACATGTAATTGAGTTCCACTAGTCTTTAACTCTGTGTTAGAATCCCTTTGTCTTCAACCACCAATTTTCAAATTTGAAATAAGTTTTAATTGGCTCCCAATTCCCACATTGTAGTAAAAGTTGTGTGATCAAAAGTCACCCTGTGAAGAGTCAATTGTTTTATGTTTCTAAAGCCCTCATCCCAATCTTCGGAGATCAAGAATATGTCTAGTTGTAGTATTATGTCTAACTCCTCTCCTCCAAACAATTGTAAGTCCACCAAGCCCATATCTCCAATGAATTCAGAGAAATCATTCACTGACCTAGTGAATCTGGTACAATCTTTTTATTCTTTGGGGAATCAAATTGTGTTGAAATCTCCCAAATTACAATTTTCTTGATGTCTCTTTCTAATTTGGATTCCTGAAAGCAATATATATCAGCTTTCTAGGTGTTGATGCAACTCTTGATCATTCTTCTCTTCCTTGCCCTGTTTAAACCTCTTACATTTCATGATATAATGTTGACTTTCATTGATCTTTATTGATAAGGAAACCCCCTGCTTCTGGTACTGTTACTTTAAAAGTTACTCCCTTTATCCAACCTTTTGAGCTTTTTGGAACCCTTTGGTTTTGGAGCTGATGACACCATCAAATTTGTGTCGCCCTTGTTTGTTTGCCTCTTCTGATCGATCTTCATGAATAACTGTAGGCCTGTTTTTCACATCCTTTGAAGTCTACACCAAATTCTTTGTTTAGTTTGATGATGTTATGGTGAATCCAAACAGGAGTGTCGAATTCGGGGTCCTTCTCAACTTGTTGGTTTTGAAGAGATTAATAGATTTACAGAATTCTATAAGAATTTGAAACGATTCAAAGGGACCTCTACTGCAGAAGGCAGTGCCACATGGAAAGGGAATAGCAAAGGGAAATTCTCAGTTAACGCAGCATATAAGGTGTTCAACGGTGACCGTGGAAATTGATTTGGAAGGTTAAAATTCCTTATAAAATAGCATGCTTTACATGGTTGTTGGCAAAGGAGGCAGTTCCAACTCACGATAATTTGATCAAGAGAGGATTCCAGCTATGTTTTAGATGTTACTTATGTGGAGAGGAGGCAAAGACAATCAATCATCTCTTTTTGCACTTTAGAGTGACTTTACAATTATGGAGGATATTCATCAATTTGAGGGGAATATTGTGGGTTATGCTAGAGAATACCTGAAGTTTTAACATGTTGGAACAAAGAAGGCAACCTATCCAATAATAAAGAGAAATGGAAGATTGTCCCAGCTTGCATATGGTGGACAATCTGGGAAGAAAGAAATCAAAGATGCTTTGAAGATAGATACAATAACATTCAAAAGATGAAAATGAAATGTTTAGTTCATTTTTACTTTTGGTGTAAAGGAGAATATTTAGAAGATCATGAATAATTTTTTTGATGTTTTAGAATCCTTACGAGAAGACAAAGGATTAGGAGTGCCTTTTCTTATTAGGCCTCCTTGTAATTATGGGTGACTTCACGGCTTTTGAGTAGTCTTTTATATATATATATATATATATATATATATGTTACCTTGTCAAAAAAAAATATATTCACGGGTTCTACCTCTTCAATTGTCCGGGTCGATTCTTCCCCTACTACAATGAAGTGCATGATGTTATATTTTTGTATGTCGATCGAGGAACTTGCTATTTCTTTGACAGAATTCATGTTGTCTTCTTCGTTGCATGCATTACGTAAAGTTTCTATGCTTCTCTCTTCTTCAGTTGTTTTGATCGTGTTCTTTGGTTCTGTATGGTGGATTGCATCTTGTATAAAGATAGGAGAAGGAGAGTTAGCAGTTATTTCTTCAGCCAGTGGGTCAGGCCTCATGTCTGATTTAAGACCATTAGTGGACTTGTCCTCCATGAGGCTTTGGGCCAAAATCAAGGCCCAAATTCTTCTTTAATTTGAATTGGGGCCTTTTAATTAAAGGATCAGAAGAAGGTCCAGCCTCCTCATGTGCCAGAATACGTGCGACCTTTATAGCATTAGATATAGGATGTACTTCCTTAGAACAAATGTGCCCCATCTCATCGCAAAAGTCTTGAGCCCCTCCCCGGCTATTATAGGCTGCTATATTATCCTTGGTCCAGATCTTTCTCCAAACTGCCATTGCCGAAACAAAATCTCACTGGAGTTCGCACCAAATATGAATTGAGAATATAATCCCTGCATGCTCTATGTCGACCATCTTCGGGATTAAATCTCTGTTACCTTTTACCAGCAACCTCGCCCATTTAAGATGATTTTTGAGTTCCGTTTCTTCTTTAGTCTGAATCCAGCCACCACAAGTCTCCTACTTCTCTGAAATATTTCTGAGACCATAGGTGTAAAGGCAGTCCCACTAGCCTCATGCAGGTTTTGCCAATATCATCAGATCTTCAGATGGAGCCCAGCGTTGGAAACCACCATTGAAGGAGAAACTTGTGGAGTGTGACTGCTTCCAAGTGCTACCAGCCCATCGACGAATTTCTGAAAGAGTGGGAGTGCCACAGATCCCAAAAGGTAAGACTACCCACCACACTCCTAGAAAGGAGTTTTGAGAAGAGCCGAGTCCTTCTGAGATGCTGATAACACCATTTTTTCCTGAGTATTGGCTTCATTTATTTCTCTAGTAGTCCATTTATTTCTTTTGATTGTCTCTGTGTAAAGAAGACCATCAACTGTACTCCTAGGAATAAATGTAACTGCCTTCTGGGCTTTGAAATTAATGAAGCTTGAGGTCTTAAATGCAATGTCCATCCATCCCGTATTGAATGCCTTGCAAGCCAATAATACTGATGTAGCGACCATATTTGTTGTAGTTTCTCAAGCAGAAAAATTCTGAAAAATGATCGTGGAATTTCCATCATCTAATGGAGTTTCCTTTTATTTTCGAAGCTTCCTTGATGGCATAACATAGTCATTCCATCGTCTTTTGGCTGAAAAAGGTTTTTGTGATCATGTTACGACTTTGTTCTGTCCAGTTGTACCATGTCTCTGCCCTTGATTCATCCCTGGTAATATCATACGATTTAACTCGAGATGCTAATCCACGAAAAAGGATACGAGAAATTTTTCTCATATACAGAACGAGGGCGACGGTCCTAAGGGGAGAACCTTGCTGCTTACTTGCTATATCCCCGCGTCCTTGCACGGCTCGTTCTTCGAGCCAACCCACATCAAAATATATCATCATGTCATCCATTACCGCTAATGAATGTGGTTGATGTTGCTGGCGAAAACCCTTTGAAGGTGGTGTAGCTAACTGGAAAAGTTAGGAGATGTTAACGTCGGGAAAGGTGCCTGGGAGCATTTTTTTGTGATGGCTCTCAGTTCTTTTTTTTCTTCCGATAACTTTGCAAATTTTCCGGCAGCTATAGTGATTTTCCAACAGAAACATTGTTTCCTTCACCTGTTTCAGCAAGATACCGTTGATTGTTTTAGTTGGCGATATTTTACTAGGACCTCACTTCAATCCAATGGTATCTTTGGGATCTGATGTATTTGGTTCTTAAAACACGAGTTCTGGAAATTCAAGCTTCATGGTTACTTCGGAGCCCGTAATGGGAAGTTCAAAAACTTTAGCTTCGGCTACCTCTATTGAGTTGTGGTATTAGGGTCAAGGTGTTCAAGATCACTTCACCAAAAAGACTAGTGAGGGAGAGGAAAAGACCAAAGCACTTTGGAAGAAGAACGACGCTCAGTTATGTAGTATCATGTGGTGATCTATTGATGTCTTGTTTCCTCGACATGTCATTTAGTTTGAGAAAAGGCTCGCCTATGTGATATCACGAATGACAAATTTAAGGAACAGAAATTGGATATGTCTACTTACTCGGAATAAGTACAAGCAATCATGGAGAAAGTTGAGAAGTTGATTCCCATTTCTGCTAATATGAAAAGCAGCAAGAGCAACGACAAAAGATGTTTCTAATTCTTAGACTCGCTGGACTTCCTAATGACCTTGATTGAGTACTCTGGCAAAATTTTGGCTAGTCCAATCGTTGATGCATTATTCTCTCGATTACTTCGCCTTACTGCAGCACCCGGCCACCCGGTGATCTCATCACATACATCTAGCTAGAGCGATGAACGTGGAGTCTAGTGGCCTTGTATGTCGATTGTGTCGGTCACTCTATCTATAACAGTCTTCTCGAGCCTGGTTTGTAAGTTCAACACAGTTATTTAGGAATTTGGCATGACACATAGTGAAGCTAATTACTCTGTGTTTTATAGGCATTCTGCTTCAAATCTCTGTAATTATTTGATTATTTATGTTGATGGTATTGTTATTATCGGCAATAATCAGGATGGTATTACTAAGTAGCAACCTAAGTGGCGCGGACTCTTCGATTTTGGTGTCGTCCCCGTCCGGATACGGGACGGATACGGGGACGTGATACGACCCACATACGATCAACTGACTTCGGACACTTTGAGCGGAGTCCATCGACAAATTTGGGAGAAAAATTAAGATTTTAGTTTCTCAAAATCAAAAATAAAACAGATTTAAAATAATGAAAGAATAATGTCCATCTTGGAGAATGAAAGATTTAATAGTACAATATTCATGTAAGTCTTCCACAGAATATCTCTCAAAATTTACAATATTTTTATAGCTCTATTTTATTAGCCGAATCCCCTCACCCGTATCCATATCTGGATCCGCAACCCGAATCTTAAAATTTAGATTTGGCTGAATCCGATACTCGGATCTGTCCCCGTATCGGATACCCGCACCCGAGTCCGAGCAACTTAGGTAGCAGCAATATCTCTTTAAGCACTTTCAGACTAAGGATCTGGATCACTGACATCAGTCTAGGTCAGGTATTGTGATCTCACAACGGGAGTATGCGTTAGACATGAATGACAGGTTGCAGACCCGTTGACTCTCCTATGGGTTCGAGTTCTAAACTTCTGCCAGGACAAAGGGGCCGCTTAGCGATCCTGCAAGATATAGGTGGTTGGTTGGTAAGTTAAATTACCTCACTAACTAGCCCTGACATTTCCTTTCATGTGACTGTTGTGAGTCAGTTTATGGATTCTCCCTGTGATAGCCATTGAAATGCAGTTGTCCGCATTCTTCGGTTTATAAAATCGGGCCTAGGCAAAGGATTATTATTCAAGGATTGAGGCCATGAGTAGATCATTATATGTTGTTGGGCAGGATCACCATCTGATAAACGTTCTACGTCTAGATATTGTGTTTTAGTAGGAGAAAATTTGGTGTCTTGGAATAGCAAGACACAGAATGTGGTTACTCAATCTAATGTAGAATCAGAATATTGAGCAATTGCCATGGCAACATTGAGCTAGTTTGGATCAAACAGTTGCTCAAGGAGTTGACGTCACGTGAAATCACCCAGATGGAACTGGAACTTGTGTGTGATAATCAAGATGTCGTTCATATTGCATCAAATTCCATAAGACAACTAAACACATTGAGATTGACAGTCACTTTGTCAGAGAAAAGATACTCTCGAAAAATATTGCTACAAATCAGCTTGCAAATATTTTTACCAAGTCCCTCACTGGTCCTCATATTAGTTACATATGTAACAAGCTCGGTACATATGATTTGCATGCATCGGCTTAAAGGAGAGTGCCTTGAAGAAATTGTAAATAGGCTCATTGTATTATAGTTAACACATCAATAATATATTCTTCCCATTATTTCTCACAATACGCATGTCCGCATCGCATTCTTCATGTTAAAGGCATGCATGATACTCTTGATTGTTAGGACAGTTTATCTTAGTTATAATTTTGGAATTGCCTTGGTGATAGATGAATTGACACGGCATATTCAAGGGAGGTACATTGGTGTATGTTATTAGCAGATGATAGAGTATTGATTGACAAGACATGCAGCGGAGAAAACGATAAACTAGAGGTTTGGAGACAGACCCTAAAGTTTAAAGGTTGCAGGTTGACCAAGACTAAATCAGTGTACGTGGAGTGCAAATTCAGTGACGCGTCATATGAGTTAGATGTGGAAGTGAAGATTAATGCACAGGTCATCCCCATGAGAGGAGGTTTCAAGTATCTTGGGTTAATAATCCAAGAATTGGAATCGAAGATGAATGTCACACGACGTATTGGAACGGGGCGTCCGATGTCCTATGTGATAAGAATGTGCCAGCGCGGCTTAAAGATAAGTTTTATAGACTGATTGTTAGGCCAATTATGATATATGCGGCAAAATGTTGCTAGTCAATAACTCACGTACAGAAGATGAAAGTAGCGAGAATAAGGATACTTACATAGATGTGTGGGCATAGTAGAAGTAATTAGATTAGAACGAAGATATAAGGGGCAAGGTGGGAGTAGCCGCCATAGTGGACAAAATGCGGAAGCGAGGTTGAGATGGTTCGTGCATGTAGAGAGAAGGAGCACAAATGCCCCAAAGAGGAGGTGCGAGAGGTTGGCAGTGATAAGTCTACGGAGAGGTGGAAGGAGACCAGAGAAAAATTAAGGAGAGGTGGCAAATCTTCAGTTCATCAAGGACATGACCCCAGATAGGAGAACATGGAAGTCGAGGATTAGCGAAGGTTAGTAGGCAGTTAGGCAATTTTTCTCTTTTTCGCAAGAAAGCATGGTTCTAGTTTAAAGCACCCTTTGTCAGTATCATTATTATTTCATTTTTGCCGACAATACTTCTTTTCTCTTCTTGATAGCATTTTACTCCTCTATTTTCTAAACATGTTTTGGGAACACTTTTCTTGAGTTAAGGGTCTATCGGAAACAGCATCTCCACCTCACACAAGGTAAGGGTAAGGTCTACTTACACCGCACCCTCCCAAGACTCCACTTGTGGGATCACACGGGGTATGTTGTTGCTAATGTTGTTGTTGTAGTAGTGCACATCAGTTAACTGCTTAATTGGTGCTATCTCATAGTCAGAGGGATAAGTCATATCTCATAATCTATGGGGATAGGGAGAATAATATGTGTGATGCTAGACAACTGACTCTGTGTTTAAACTCAAGGCAGTACTACAACCCAAGCCTCTTTTCCCACTTCCCCAACTATTCAAAGATGTGCAAATAAAGAACAACCTTTCAGAATAAAAACACACTATTCTTTTTGTTGTGTGGTGAATTGCTCTAAAAGTGCCCGTGTATGATGGGGTCTCCACCGCCACCCCCAGTATAAATAGCTTAGTTCCACCCCTTTGTATGATTGATAAATATACTAGATGCTAAGAAATTTTAATAATATGGTATCAACGCTATAGACCCTGGTGGTACGGCCCTTCTTCGGACCCCGCGCATAGCGGGAGCTTAGTGCACCGGGATGCCTCTTTTTTTATGGTATCAACACTATAATTATGCCTTAAACTTCGAAGATATTATTATGAAATAGTTGGAAAAAACTTGTGTGTGATTTTCCAATTCAGAATATTTGTAAAAGGAACTTAAATATCCAAGCTTGAGGGAATCATCAAGCTAATCAAGCTGAACATTCCAAAAAACTCTTCCTCTCTTTTCTTTATTCGTGAAAATTATTACACTCTCCATGTTAGCACATGTTTTGGAAAAAGTTTAGATCTTTCACATTCAATGTAAATTGTTAATAATTGGAAAAAAAAAGAATTCAAGACAGATTAAATACAAGAATAGGTGAATAGGTGAAAAGTAAAAAATGAAGTTTAGCAGAAAGATTGTTTTGAACTTGATTGCTAGGCAAGCTAGTAAAAACTTGGAAACAATTTTATAAAGTGTGCAAGACTAAATAAGTTTGGGTAGTTAAGAGATAAAAATTTTAACAGGGCGGTCACCATTTTAATAGTATAAATACTTTTGTAGCAAGGGATATAAATCGGTCAAGCACTTCAGAAGAAAACATGTAGACCCCTTAACTTCTCAAAACAAGTACACAATTGAGCTTCAATTTCACTTCAGATATCTAAAAAAACCGGGCTAAAACACCTCAGCATTTTGCAAACCTTTCAATTTACTTTCTAATTTTTTCCTCCAGAAACAATACTACATGAGCAGTATTTTACTTACGAGAAAAGAACTTCATAACCGTCATAGGTCATCTTGCTTGACCACTTGAAGATATAATCAAAGAACAGAAAATGAGTTTCCGCATACATTGACATAGGGAAAGGCAAAGTCCTTCATGAATTAAGTAAAAGGGAGCAAAATCTATTGTGCTCATGCCACGCATCAACAGACAACTGTTCAAACAATCTCCTCCTCCCCGAACCCCCGCACCCAAAAAAAAAAAAAGAAAAAAAACCAAACTTTATTAAGAAATATATATTTTTAGCCGCTCCCAAAAATAACATCCCTTTTTATGTATGTGCATTATATGCAAAAATTCTAGATAGTTTATACACTTGCCGGCTAGCAACCAATTAGTACCGGCCAGTTTTGTATTTTGCCCAACTTTATTTCTCCTATTGATGCATATTTTTCTTTTGATAGGTCCCGAGTACTGCCATCCATGGCAGATAATTTACTTGATAAAATCCTACACAGAATCTAAATACATACAACATAATAAAGATAACCAACTAGAAATTGTACTAATGTATAGGAAGTAAGAAAAACCTTTCCACCAGCAGCAAGAACATCAAGGAGTAGTGTCTCGTCAAGTCTCTCTGCCAGATCATCTACAGCCTGCAAATTTGATGGAAACAAAATGGAAGAAACATAAGTCTTTGTACACCTACTAAAATCATCACAAGGAAAAAGAACCAAGTAAAGCAAAATACTTCCACGAAATCTGGACAAAACAAAGTTTAGCAGGGCCGATAATCCCGACAACCAACCTTTACATATAATGACAATTTCATCTCAATCAGTGTTCCATTAACAACAAGCTCAGCTGTCCTCGCATTTACAGCTCGAGGTTCAGCAATTTCCGTTACACCATCACTTAGTTCTCCAAGTATGTTCATCGGAGGAGGAGCCTAAACCCAAAGACATGTAAAAAGGTACTGAGTTTGAGGTTGTTACAGGAAGTTAGACAAAGAAGAAACAGAAAAGCAATAGACACTATTTGTATATCATACAGAAGCTCGATAAGTGGCTTTTGTAAGTTCTCTCAGCCAAGTAGCCTTCGTCTCCTCATCACGGAACTCTATTATCATGGTGCTAGAGGACTCCAGAACCTAATGAAGAGAAGTAAAACACATGGAAGAACAAAAAAGCACATGGACTCCTGACATAATGAGGAGAGTAAAATACATAGCAGAAAGAAAAAAACAAACACATTGGTTGTGGTACCACAAAATTTGCAATAATTAGAGTAGATGAGAAAGAGCCATGTTACTCATCCTATACATGCAGGAATAATCAGGGTTTAAGGACTAATGTAGCCACATCCACTAGGTAAGCCAATAGCTAAACTACCAAGGCTTGGTTGCGATCATGGAAATATCTTATTGGAAAGAACCCTTGCTGTCCATGATATAAAGTACATCAGCTCTCCTTTATGGAAATCCCAACATCATATCTGCTTTCATTTTAAGGGAAGTATTAATACTTTAAAAGTTCCAGGGGACCATTTATACAGTTCTCAAACTAACAATATATGTACGTATGATCTCCCAGGTTCTCCCAACAAAAAGAAAAACATCATGTTTTCAACTTTTTCCCTAACAAAGTGTATCCCAAACCCCAAAGTAGGTAATTTTTTAATTATAATCAACCTGAAAAGCTTGTGTGCTAAGCCCTGACCCTGCTTGTTCATTGAAAGAAATTAAAGCAATGAGTTACAAAAAAGGAACGCGGTATTTGCCGTACCTCCTAAATACAAGCCCACTCCTCTACATATTGAGCCTATGCAAAAGACCTACGCGTATTAATTTCCTAAACCTAACCATGTATAAAAAGCCCTACATATGAAAAGATCATTAAACAGTAACAAGATAGATATAACAATATCCTCTGAGAAATTCAAGTAGCTAATCTTGAATTTCTTCTTGGGAATAAGTGACCATCATGGCCGCATTGCTCATTTGCTCTTTGCACCTAATACGGCCCTTCTCTTCTAGTATTTGTACTGATCTAGGCCCGTGCTGATAAATCCTTTTCTATGTCTTATTGATTTGTTTACCATTTCCCTCATTCGTCATTTTCTTGGAGATTGAAGAGCCACGATTCTGGTGCAATGATTCTTTTCTTCTATGAACATATATAAACCCGTGCTCCCTTCATTGCTTAAGCATAGCTCCTTTTTCCTTGATGTAGAGGCTAGAGGGGCCTCGAAACAACACAACCATTGCCCAAACATTTTCTCGGACTTCCAAATTGCATAAACCAATTTCCATTGAATTATAGGATTTTCTTCAAAGATGATTTTCCTCGCAAAAGATCTCTTTTTAGAATTACTTTATTGTTTAATAGTAAGATGTTCCTTTCTCTGAAAACTTACATGGCAATAGGTTACGCGTTGTCTTACTCTATTTATTTTAGGCCTTTATCAAATAGTGTCTACGCACCTTTCGTCTCCACATTTTCTCTTGATTCTTGATTTCCCCACCTTCTAACCTTTCTTCCTCCTATACTGCATTTTCACAAGTATGTGCAAACTCATGCATTTTAACAAGTGTATGCATGGTCATCTATGCATGGGGACAGGATTTCAATGAGGAGACTTGCATACCTTCTGCATATCCATTCCTCTGGCGCTGATGCCGATACAGGAAAAGGTACCTCCGATATTTGCAGGAGGAATTTCAAGTACTTGCTTACCAGCCATGCTATAGGGTTCACCACATCAAAAACAGGTTCAAGACAACTTCCATATCAAGGAGGTGAAAGAAACAAAGCAGAGGATAAAAGTATGAAGACAAATATGAAAAATCTTATATACTTACCTTGAGCATCTAAGATAACTGTGGGAGAGCTCAGAGTCCAATGCATAAAGATATAAACCAGATAACACAAGATAACATGGTTGCCATGAAGCAACTGAGTAGCCAATCCCCTAAATCGAAGAAAACAAAGTAAAGTTAACAATATTAAGCCATTGTTGATTCATATAGTAGCTGCAATTCACACAACACCTACATACCCTCCAAACAAGGATCCGAGCCTCAATTGCAAGATCAGGAGGATGCCAAGGGGCATATTCTGGTGGGAGATTTTCAATAGCAGGCTGCTCAGTATCTGGCATTGCTCGGTATAGTATGTCTAACAACTCCATCAGCCTGCGATATCTCACTGGCGAAAAGTGAAGGCCAAAATTGGGAACTTGAACAGAAACACGCATTGACGGATGGCCGGGATGAGGCACCTTAATCTTCAACCCAAAAAAAAAAAGATAAACAGTAACAAATTAAGCAAGCACAAGAACAGAACATCAGAACCCAACTTCTAATTAAACACTAGAGATCATGACATTAAAACAAACAAAAAAAAACACTTTACTACTTTGTACCTGATCCACAATAACAGCCATTCCACACTTGTCAACAAGAGAGCACAAGTTCTTGCCATCTTCCGGGTTAGGATATATCGAAGGCTGACATGACAAACTGCAAGCCTGATCATCAGAACCGCAATCTGTAAAAGAAGCTGCTATGTCCCTTCCGGAGATATAAAAACGTGAATACAAACTTTGATTCTGATCACCTAGTAGGCCATCACCCTATATCCAAGACATGTATGTTAATAGGTTAGGTGAAGTATAAAACCAACTTAACTTCTTGAACATTGACATACCTTGGTATGTAAAGTAAAATGACCCAAATCCAAAAGAAGATGGCTATCACATTGTGAGGAGCCACGAGGTCTAACAGGAACTCTAACTTTTGGAGCATCCAGATCAATGTCAAGGGCAAACCTGAGAAACGAAGTTATCAGCACCAAAGCATAATCCAGTCCAAGATGCAACCAACCAAGAAGAAAGAAACTAAATCATAAGAACCGAATTGTCAGTCACATGCAGTTTATTAAAAGCCATTGTTTCATCGCTTAAACCGATGTACCGAGGGGTCATTGCTTCACGCATGACGCTATGCATTTCGTAGAAGTGTGAGCTTCAAACAGTAACGTGCAAATTGATCCCAACGAGAAGCTGTTGATTCTTTGAATCTCAACTATGAGGAGTTGGATTAATATAACCACTATCACAAATTGAATGCCAAAAATACTTGTTTTAATTACAGATTGATTATTATAGTACTAAATACGTATAGGTCTGGTACTTCTAAACTTTCCATAACTCTTTATTGGCAAAGTAATAAAATTTCATTAAGAAAGAGGACAAAACACGCCCGTATAAAAGAAAGTATACCAAAAAGTAGAAAATCTTACAAAAAAAAGGATGTGGTACTCTACTAATGACACCCAATCTTCAATACATACAGGAACCTCGTCGGTGCACTAAAAACAAATAAGGGATAAGAGGCTATTTTTCAAGTGTACATAATCATTCTACTCCATCAAAAGCCTCCTATTTCTCTCCTCCATACGATCCACATGAGAGCTAGACGGGAAACATCCCATGCCCCCATTCTTCTCTTCCGTTTTAAAAAGGTCCAGCTAAACATTATTTTGTTAATAGCGCCTGGCATCACTTTAGAATTCCAAACAACCTAAAAATCTCCCACCGCGAGCTAGTCAGCATCCGACAATCTAAAATGATGGCAAATCACATTCCTAAGTTTTTACCCATGAAGCACCACACAAGTCATCTTCCTCTTCCTCAAATTATTTGTAGTCAGGAACACCCCCCCCCCCCTCGAAAAAGGCCAAAGAAAACACACATTTCTCCATACCAAAGATCAAGTACACTATTCACTATGGCTTTCTTTCAAAAAACATGAGAGTTTATCAAGCTAGAAGTGATGAGGGCACCCTCACTTTCATCAGCAATGCTATATGGTGAGATCATGTAATGCATCCTTTATTGCCTTGATTCCAAAAAGAAAGGGGCTATTAAAGTTAGAGACTACAGACTAATAAATCTGATTGGCAGTATCTATAAGATTGTGGCCAAGCTACTAGCAGCAAGATTGAAGAAGGTTATTGACAAATTAGTCTCCAATCATCAAAATGCTTTCATTAAGCACGGGCAGATAATTGATGCTCCACTTATAGCCAATGAGGCTCTAGATTGGAGGCTTAAATCAGGGAGCCTGGCATTATATACAAACTTGATATTGAAAAAGGTTTTGACAAGCTGAATTGGTCTTATCTAATTTATATTGTAAGGAAGATGAGATATGGAGACAAATGGATAAGGTGGATTAGATTCAGCATCACAACAATCAAATATTCAGTGTTGGTCAGCAGAGAACTTGTGGGCTTCTTCTTGTTAGTTTGATAGTTAAGTTTGATAGTTAAATAGTAGTAAATAACCCTAATCCCTTATGTATTAGGAATAGGACATGTATTATATATATAGGGCTCATTGTATCATTGTCAATATCAATAATATATTTTTCTCCCGTGCATTCTCACATGGTATCAGAGCATTGGTGAGATAATTATCGTTGTACGTCATTCCAACGACATCCGGAGCAAATCAGTCTTCACCGTGCAATTTTCCGGTGACTTAAGCAGTTGTTTAAGTCAATCTGAGTTTCAGTGGGGTTTGTGAAAATTTCAACACCACCACAAGGTTCTCCTGTCACCGGCGACCAAACCCCAGTGGAGATCTCCGGCAGAACACTTCACACACGCCTCCGGCAGTTAGGGTTCCGGCAAGAGTGTCACCTCACGCGCCGGCGCGTGAGGTAGTTTTCCGGCATCTTACAAGTTCGATTTTTCTACTGGGTTGGCCGCCTGCCTCTTCCGACTCGAACCATCAAGATATTGTGGTTTCTCAGTTACCGGAAAAGTATTTTCCGACAAGAGCAGTGGTTTTTTCCGGCAAGAGGTTGTTTTTGGTCAGATTCCGGGAAAGCTTCTTCACGACAGTGTCCTCTCTTCACAAATCCGAGCCTACCCATCCAATTTAAATCAAATTCCGACCACTTATATTTTCCCGGCGTGAGTGAATAGTGATTTTTCCGACGTGAAAAGTAATTTCCAGAAAATTTCTGCTTTTTCCAGCGCAATATTATAATGGCATTCTTACCTGAAGCCCTTAACTCACAATCCGTTGGATTAAATGCAATGAATCCAATCCAGATGGTTTCTTTACCGGATTATATTGAGTTCATTCAGTACAAAACACGTAACCAGACATCTTCAGGATTAGCCTCCGTTGTTCCAACAGATAGTAGCATAACTTCTGTCTCCTAATCTTCAACTTCCGAATCTTGGGTCACTGATTCAAGTGCATCTGATCATATTTCTGGTAACAAAATCTCTTTTCACTAGTATTTCATACTCTCAATCTCTTCCAACAGTCACAATGGCCAATGGGTCTCAAACCATGGCAACTGGAATAGGTCAAGCAAGTCCACTTCCTTCCTTACCTTTAGACTCAGTTCTTTATGTTCCCGGTAGTCCTTTTAATCTCATAGCCGTTATTCACTTAGCCAAATCACTTAAATCTGTTGTTTTATTTCTTGATGACCTTGTTTTTATACAGGAATGCAGTACAGTACAGGGTGGATCATTCGTACCGAACATGAATCAGATGGACTTTATTACCTTATCCTTGCAAATCACATGGACTCGGTCTTGTCTTTCTTCAATAACTTGTCCCGTTACTGATTCACCGGGTTTATTACATAAACAGTTAGGACATCCCAGTTTGTCACAACTTCAGATAATGGTACATGGTTTATCTCACTTGTCCACTCTAGAATGTGAGTCATGTCAGCTCGGTAAGCATACCCGCTCCCATTTCCCGCGTCGTCTTGATAATCGAGCAGAGTCACCTCTTACTTTAGTCCATTCAGATGTTTGGGGTCCTAGTCGGATCAGTTCTACCTTGGGATCCGCTACTTTGTCAGTTTCATTGATGATTATTTCAGGTGCACTTGGATATTTTTGATGAAAAATCGATCCGAGTTGTTTTCTATTTTCCAGACCTTCCACGCTGAAATTCAAAAATCAATCTGGGGTTTCTATCCGCACATTTCGTAGTGATAATTCCCTAGAATATTTGTCTTCCCCATTTCAGCAGTTTATGAACTCCCATGGAATATTCATCAAACATCTTGTCCGTACACATCCCAACAAAATGGGGCAGCTGAAAGAAAGAATAGACATCTTATTGAAACTGCTTGTACCCCACTCATACAATCTCATGTTCCGCAGCGTTTTTGGGGGGATGCGGTTCTTACATCTTGTTATCTTATTAATCGTATGTCATCTTCAGCTACCCAGAATCAAGTTCCATTCTATGTCATGTTTCCCCACTTACCTTTGTTCTCTCTTCCACCCCGTATCTTTGGGAGTACGTATTTTGTTCATCACCCTACTCCAGGAAAAGATAAGTTAGCTCCTCGTGCTCTTAAGTGCATATTTCTCGGTTACTCGAGAACGCAAAAGGGATATCTCCTTTGAAACCCAATCATACTTCACAGGTCCAGTTAATCACTTAGACATTTCTGAGGTGCTACCAGTTCCTCCTTTTGGAGATTCTATCTCCCATTCATCTTCCTTCATAGCTCCACCACCTACCGCTCCAATTACAGCCCCACCACCTATAGCTCCAGTGCCACCACCGAGTCCAGTGCTACCACCTAGTCCAGCTCCACCAACTATAGCTCCAGTGCCACCACCTAGTCCAGTTCAACCTTCTATAGCTCCACCACTCCTGACTTATCATCGTCGTTCGCGCCCAGCATCAGGCCCAGCTAATTCACGTCCTGCACCTGACCCTGCTAATACTGCAAACTGTCTCCTTTTAATCAACCGACTACACTACGAAAATCGGTTTAAGTTACCATTGTCTGTCATCATCCCACTGTGCATTTGTGTCATCTTTGTCCTCTATTTCCATCCCTAAGTCTACAGGTGAAGCCAGTGTTATTAAAAGCGTGCGCTTCTCGCTTCAAGCGCTGAAGCGACGCGAGGCGCTGCTATGTCGCTTTTCTGCCATAAAAGCGACTCACATAAAAAAAAAGCACGCTTTAACCGCTTAAGCGAGAAGCGACGCGATGGAAAAAGCGCCAAGAAGCGCGCTTAAGCGACGCGAAGGCATCTGCTAGGGTATTTTTTTTTAAAATTGGCAAATAAACCGTCAGTTGCCAAATAAACATACGCTCTTCTGCTGCTCCAACGACGACTGCTGCTCCAACTCCAACGACTTCTTCTTCTTCTTGAAGTGTTCGACTCCTTTTTTCTCTATTTCTTTCTATTTTTTTCACTTTCTATTGCTCTGTTCTATACATCTAATTTATGCTATGTTCTTCTGCCCTATTTATGCTCTGTTTTTCTCTTCTTTTTTCTATTTTTTTCACTTTTTATTGCTCTGTTTTTTGTGCCCTAAAACTATGCTCTGTTTTCTGGTTTTTGTTGCTCTATTTTTCTGCTCATTGTTCTGGTTCGTAAAAATTAACTGTTATGTTTGTTTTTTTGGTTGTTGATTGTAGTATCTATTAGTTGCTTCTTGATTTAAGAATTGAAACATTTGCTTAATATGATATTTTTAATGAGTTCTTGGCCATTTATCTATGCCAATTTTATTTTTTTTATTTGTGTTAAATTGCGCTTCACATGAAAAAGCGCGCGCTTCGCTTCTCGCTTCGGTGAAGCGAGGCCTCCTCGTTTTTTTGCGCTTAACACTTTCCAAAACACTGGATGAGCTCCCAGGTGGCGACAGGCTATGATTGACGAGATGTCTGCTTTACATACGAGTGATACTTGGGAGCTTGTTCCTCTTCCTTCGAGTAAATCGAATGTTGGTTGTCGTTGGGTGTATGCAGTCAAAGTTGGTCCAAATAGCCAGGTTGATCGACTTAAGGCTCGTCTTGTTGCCAACGGTTATACTCAGATAGCTGGACTCGATTACAGTGATACTTTCTCTCCCGTGGCTAAAATAGCATCACTCCGCCTTTTTCTATCCATGACTGTTGTTCGCCATTGGCCTCTTTATCAGTTGGACATTAAGAATGTTTTTTCGTCACAGTGACCTTGAGGATGAGGTTTATATGGAGCAACTACCTGATTTTATTGCTCAGGGGAAGTCTAGTGGCCTTGTATGTCGGTTGCGTTGGTCCCTCTATGGTCTAAAGCAGTCTCCTCGAGCCTGGTTTGGTAAGTTCAGCACAGTTATTCAGGAGTTTGGCATGACTCGTAGTGAAGCTGACCACTCTGTATTTTGTCGACATTCTGCTTCAAATCTCTGTATTTATCTGGTCGTTTATGTTGACGATATTGTTATTACTGGCAATGATCAGGATGGTATTAGTAGGTTGAAGCAACATCTCTTTCAGCACTTTCAGACTAAGGATCTGGACAGATTAAAGTATTTTCTGGGTATTGAAGATGCTCAGTCTAGCTCAGGTATTGTGATCTCACAACGGAAGTCTACCTCAGATATTCTTGAGGAGGCAGGAATGACAGGTTGTAGACATGTTGACACTCCGATGGATCCGAATTCTAAACTTCTGCCAGGACAGGGGAGCCTCTTAGCTATCCTGCAAGATATAGGTGGTTGGTTGGTAAATTAAATTATCACACAGTGACTAGACCTGACATTTCCTTTCCTGTGAGTGTTGTGAGTCAGTTTATGGATTCTCTCTGTAATAGTCATTGGGATGCAGTAGTCTGCATTCTTCGGTTATATAAACTCAGCTCCAGGCAAAGGCTTATTGTTTGAGGATCGAGACCATGAGCATATCGTTGGATACTTAGATGTTGATTGGGCAGGATCACCTTCTGATAGACGTTCTACGTCTGGATATTGTGTCTTAGTAGGAGGAAATGTGGTGTCTTGGAAGAACAAGAAACAGAAAGTGGTTGCTCGGTCTAGTGCAGAAGCAGAATATCGAGCAATGGCTATGGTGACATGTGAGCTAATTTGGATCACACAATTGCTCAAGGAGTTGAAATCTGGTGAGATTAGTCAGATGGGACTTGTGTGTGATAATCAAGCTGCTCTTCATATTGCGTCAAATCATGTTTTCCATGAGAGAACTAAACACATTGAGATTGACTGTCACTTTGTTAGAGAAAAGATACTCTCGGGAGATATTGCTACAAAATTTGTGAAGTCGAATGATCAGCTTGCTGATATTTTCACCAAGTCCCTCACTGGTCCTCATATTAATTATATATGTAACAAGCTCGGTACATATGATTTATATGCACCAGCTTGAGGGAGAGTGTTAGTTTGATAGTTAAGTTTGATAGTTAAATAGTAGTAAATTACCCTAATCCCTCATGTATTAGGAGTATGACATGTATTATATATATAGGGCTCATTGTATCATTGTCAACATCAATAATATATTTTTCTCCCGTGCATGCTCACACTTCTCACCTCAGAAAGGGATCAATCAGGGAGACCCACTCTCCCCATTTCTATTTATACTTGCCATGGAAGGTTTAAGCAAAATGCTTGAAAAGGTCAGAGAACTACAATGGATTCAGCGTTTCAAAGTAGGGGCAGACATCGGGAGTTCAGCCTCTGTTTCTCATCTGCATACTCTCTGTTTCTCATCTGCAGTACGCAAATGATACTTTAATCTTTTGTGAGGCTGAAAAGCCACAACTTATGTTGGCTTTCCTTCTATTCGAAGCTCTTTCTGCAATACATGTCAATGTGCTAAAAAGTATCATTTATCCTGTCAACCATGTATCTAACATTGAGGAATTAGCAGGTGTCATGTGTAGGTATCATGGGTTGCAGTATTGGGTCCTTGCCTACCACATAGTTTAGCCTTCCATTGGGTGCCAAATTCAAAAGTTGTGAGATACGGAATGGGATTATTAAAAAGTTTGAAAAGAGGTTAGCATCATGGCAACCAATACCTCTCCATTGGAAGAAACTCTTATCAATAGTGTACTTGACAGCGTCCCAACTTATTACATGTCACTGTTTCCTATCCCTAAAAAGGTGTTAAAGCAATTAGATAAGATCAGGAGGGACTTTCTATGGGAAGGCCGGAAGGAAACAGCAGCACACACAAGTTTCATCTTATTAAGTGGGATAAAATCACACAACCAAAGCACCAGGGAGGAATGGGTATCAGAGATCTAGAAGTCCACAACAAGTGTTTACTAATGAAATGGCTTTGGAGATATGGCACAGGGAAGGAGGTGATTATTGCAAAGCATGGGAATAGAGACAATTGGAGCACCAAAATCTCCAATGCACCTTATGGAGTGGGCCCTTGGAAGTACATCAGGAAATTGGGGAATGAATTTTTCCCGGAATCCTACTTCAAAGCAAGCAATGGAGCACATATAAGATTCTGGAAAAATAAATGGCTCAACAACATTACACTCATGGATGAATACCCAAGCATGTTCCAGATTGCATTGGATAAAGACTCCTCCATAGCTCAGAACAGAGTGGCAATAACCGGGATGTTCATCTCAGAAGAGAAGTGCAAGATTGGGAAGTGGACAACTTGATAGAATTGCTTGTCGGAGCGAAAAGGTTCAGCATGAATGGAAGTACACCAAACACCATTTGTTGGGGGAGTAAGGGCACTTTCTCAGCGAAAGAATGTTACAGGCAGCTATGTTCTCAAAACCAAGTGATCGATGCATGGCCTTGGAAATTAATATGGAAAACTAACCTGCCTATTAAAGTAATTTGCTTTAACCGGATTGCTCTCCATGAAGCTTGTCTGACACAAGACAACCTCAACAGGAGAGGCCTTCAGCTGGTCGTGCAGGGAGAATGTGGAAACAGTCAGCCATCTGTTTTTGCATTGCCCACTGACCTTTGGAACATGTTTTACTGTATTTTTGGCCTCAAATGGGTTATGCCACAAAACATAAAACAGGCACACCTGAGCTGGAGCCGATGGAGAGTTGACAAGACCACCAAGAAGATCTGGTTGATGATCCCGGCAGTTATTTTTTGGTGTTTGTTGAATGAAAGGAATAGTAAATGCTTTGATAGGATCTCAACTCCAAATCACTCTCTCAAAGCTAGATGCCTACTCTATCTTTTTTGTTGGACTAAGATAGCTACTGTAACTAGTTTTGATCATCTTTTGGACTTTGTTAGTTCCCTTGTCTTAGTTTGACATACTGTAAAGGGACTAGTTTTTCTTTTATTTTTGCATCACAACTTTTGTAACTATGCATCTTCTTGATGCTTTTGATAATATAACATCTTACTTCATCAGCAAAAAAAAAAATGGCTGATTAGAGATAGGTGTTTGATGACTGATCAGCTTTAAGGTTCTTGTATATTACACCTCAAGGAATAACCAAATTATATCTGATTGTGATAACTATTTTGTGGATCAGTTGTCAGGTTAAACCAAATAAAAAAATTATAGCGGCAACTTGCTTTTAAACTGTCATAGATCCAGAACTGCAACACAAGCCTCCTAAGATTTTAGAATGACAGCTTCATACGGGAAAGGGGGATTTCTTGAGAGTTCAGTACTCTGATTATTCGTACTATCGTGAATATACGGCCAACTAAATGAATGCTCATTCCTTCAAATTTATAGATTTTCTTCACAATTGTATTCATGAAAGCATACGCAACTTAGCGAATTAAAGCTTAACATTTGATAAGTCCTATTAAATTGTGAAAGTCAACTACAGGAGGGAAACAACATGACCTCCCACCATAATTTTAAGGACCTCTCCCGACAACATCATTTCTAGTTAGTTACCAAGAAAAACATCATTTCTAGTTGAATACACCAAGGAAGAACCTTCAGAATTCCTAGAGCTAGTTAGTAATGGGGTTAAATAGGAAAAAAGAATCGAATTAGTTCGGCAGGTTTTCCTAAAGATTCTTTTAGTCTCCACTCTGCCCTTGATTTATTCTTATTTTCTGCTCTCTGCTACTTCTCCTCTTCTTTTAATATTAAAAACAACACTTCCCAAACTCTTCTACCCAGGAGTCAAAGAACAGCTTTTACCATTTCGGTCCCTTGGTGACACCAAGCCACCAAACTCCATGGTTAGAGGTAGAGCGCTCCTTCCACTAGGCTATCCTCCCTTGTCTTTTACTTTCAGTTACATGTTAACCAGAAGTGCAAAAGTTGCTTCAAAATATGGTAAAATATTTAACATATCAAAAAGAAGAAAACAAATACCACGAAAAGAATAAACTAGTCAAAGTTGTGGAACTCAGAACAACAGCAAGTAATGTGCCTCCAATGCCAAACGAGTCGGGATTGGCTATATGAATCATCACTTCTTTCTTTAAGCTCACTCATATCAACATCATACCAAAACAAAATAAAAGCGAAAACGATACACACACACACAATATATATATATATATATATTGTGTGTGTGTATCGTCTTCGCTTTTATTTTGTTTTGGTATATATATATATATATTGTGTGTGTGTGTATCGTGTATCGCTTTTATATATATCCTTAGAGTCAGACCCTTTTTTTGGAAAAAAAATCCGAGCTGGTAAGCAAGTCAATGTTGGAAAACGCTCTCAATGGCCATAGACCTGAATGGCTGGAGTGTGCAGGATCAATCTTGAAACTTATAGGAATCCTCTTGGTTGGTCGAAACTTATATATATTGTGTATATATATATACACAATAATAATAATTATAGATGTTCTCTAACCGTGTAAAACCTATTCTCAACTAGTACAAGATTAAGGAAAACAGTTTTTTTTTAAATTAAATGTTAAGTTGTTCAAATATTCCAAGAGACATTTCCAATACTCTCTTTCAATTCTTTTCCTAATACACAAAGTACATTTCAGAAACTCTAAAAAGTTTCTTTAGCATTTCTGATATTTAAGAATCTAAAATCTCTACATATAATCAGGCAGAACAGTTATTTTATTTGATCAAGTAAAAGAAATAGATGCCCAAACCGTCCACCACCGATCCAGCCAATGGTGGCCTTTTAATAATAATAAAATAAGTAAAAGAATGAGATAGTAAAAGTAAAGAGGAAGAAGGAAACAAAGAGAAAGTGGAGAATGGATAAAGAACGGCACTGCCTGGCATCACCCAAAGTATACCCCAGACCATTTCATGATTTCCCACCATAATCTAAAAGCTACCAGAAAGTGTACTAGAAGAAAGTCGACGTCTTCACCTGAAACCTTGTGCATAAAGCACCAACTAACATAAGTAACCTTTCTCAGTACTTTAGAGACCCAAATCGAACTATATGAGAAGGCAACCTCCTCCACAGTCAGAAGCTTTCTGTAATAAGACTGTACAGAGCTTTGTTTTTGAAGCAAATCTCAAGTCCCAAAAAGCTTCTCCAGCTTGTAGTCTCCGGACTCATTGGAACTGACAACTTCTTCTAACAAGAAATACAGTAGATGCTTGAGAAATTAAACCTCAAAATGTTATCCTCACACCACCTATGCCCCCAACAACATATGCCCCTCCGATCTCCTACCCTGAATGACACATAATATTCTTCGACAAACCGCATCCATAGGGTATGGGTGACATTTTTAGTTATCCAACCCCCTTCCAATCCCTATATATATCCCCTATCACCTATCATGTGAACATTAGATTTGTTAACTCTCGTACAACCGCACAAAATATTAACATACACAATTTCATTTATTGGATGTGTTGAGCCTTAGAGACCCAACATTCACTCTCATATAATATTGCTAGTTGTTCTAAATTTTCTCATCAATCAAGGCAAAATCAATAAAGAAAACAACACTAAATAAGTTACCCGAACTTCTTGAATTCATAACCATAAGGCTGGATCCAAAGCGCACAAAGTTATTCAGAGTTTCAGACAGCTGACATCATAGGAAGGCTTAAGCTTCCAACTACTTTTGCCAGGAAACATATATGATACCAGATATGCTCTTAACCCTATCACTCAGAATGTTAAATGCCAAAAAAGAACAATGCATAGCCCTCATGTATCAGGCACCAAATTTCTTTATGTTAGAGTGAGGAAATAATGGCAAAATCAAAAAGCAAATTAAGCAACCTGCTTTGCTTCTCGAGTACCATTTGAAATTGCTCCTGCGCTCTGCGAGTCATCTTTTCAATTTTATTCTGCATTAGCAACATTAGCTTCATTAACAAAATGCTACATTTATATGGCAATAAAAATGATATTCAGGATACTTAAAAAAAATCACCTGTAAAACAGTTGCAGTTTCTAATGCTACAGTAGGGCTAACAGCATTGCTCCTTTTCATAAATTCTAAAAACCGGTCATAGGTTTCCCTGAAAACCTGTCAAGTAATTTTTAAAGATAAAGTGATTTCAGATTTGTTTGATATTCAGATGCAATACCAAAAACACAAATCAAAGAGCCAGAAACAATCTTGACATGAGAACCGACACAATTGCCTAAGCAAAAATGTGAATTAGACATGGAATCCAACACATAATTATTATACTGGGTGCAGTTTATTTTTCTTGGGACAAGTATGTCCCTTAACTGAGCACAACTGTCCTATTCTGGAAAGCAAAGGCATAACAAATAGGACGAAATAATTTTGACAAGTATATAGGAGTCCTAGTGTAACTAAAATAAAAGCTTTAAAGAAAACCATGAGGCCACGAACATTAGAAATTGACCTTAACTCAATGATGATAGAGAAGACAGAATTAACCATAACCGTTCCATATCAGATCTGATAAGAATCCTAATTGGAGAAGATGAATCCCATTTGAAGAAGAAAAGAACCTAAATGACGGTGCTCTCCTGACACCATACTGATATTTCTGAGGATTCTATGCTCTTCCTCCTCCCCGTCTTTTTTCCCCCACTTCTGCTGCACCAGGATATGTTTACCAGTTCTTAGCTTCTCTATTACTGCTGGTTGCTGCAAATTGTTTTCCTCCTATGCCGCATTATGATGCATTGTTTTTTTGAGCAGTGTGCTTGTTTGGTATTTGGTGCCAATTTGATGATTTATCTAAGATCTATGGATCACAAGATAGATTAAAATGTTTTTTAAATATTTCTTTTTAGTTGTTATGGCAGCTAACTATGTTGCTCGAATACGAGTGCGGATCTAGAAGTCAGATAAGTCATCACCTAAATATTAGGATCCGGGGATACTGATAGGAGTAGAGGTAGGGACATTGAGATACGCCAATAAATGTATAATAAGATGTATATAAGTTATATTTTGATTGAAGTAAAAAAAATATATTAATGTTAGCGCAAAAGAGCATGCACGCGTACAAAAAGAATACCAAAAGGTAGAAAACCTACAAATTTATTATGACATATATAAGTATATTTCGATAATTAATTGAAGTTATTGAGCCAAAAGTAATATAATGAAATTCTAAGCACTTAGTATTTTATTCCTAAGATATCTCATGTGATCGCAAAGCCTTCTCACACTTAATATAAATATATATGACATAAATCTAAAAATCAACCCAAATATCTAATCAACCTATACTTCTAGGCCAAAGGTGTAGTCAAAGAACCCAAGGTAAATTGACCAAATCATGTGTGGATCCCCCACACTCAAATATATGATTAACATGGGTGCGGCAAGGATTTTGAAGGATCCAGGCAACATAAGCAGTTACTATTATATTTTAAGGGTATTTTATAGGTTCACATAAAATAAATTACATGCAACAAGTATAATGTTGTGCCCAAATAACATAAAGTACCCCTAACTTAAGAAATTTATTTTCCCCCTAAACTTCATGTATGCATATGTACCCGACACAACCCTATATGTGGACTACTTAGATAGCTAGTAGATTTTTGTAGTTATGAGTGTATTAAATTTCGGGGAACAGAAATCCATCATTTGGATCAATATAAAAACATTTCAAAACAGACATGTAAGGCGGTGTCCTTCCAAGTCAACTTTCATAGGGCATCGTCAATGATATTAATATACCTATCTAAATTTGGAGATGACGGGGAAAAATTCAGTTTAACGAATGAGACAAAGAGCTTATCATATATTGTTCGTTCTAGCGCACTATCTGCTCCATCGGCCACAGTATTACTATTAAAAAGGGCAGCCTGGTGCACTAAGCTCCCGCAATATGTGGGGCCCGGGAAAGGGTCGGACCGCAAAGGTCAATTGTACGCAGCTTTATCCTGCATTTCTGAAAGAGGCTATCTCCACAGCTCAAACCTGTGACCTCCTGGTCACATGGCAGCAACTTTACCGATTACGCTAAGGCTCCCCTTCGGCCACGCTATTACTATTGCAAAACTAAAATTCCTTTTTTTCTTCCAAACAATACTTATTAATAAATCAAGGTAAACTTGAAAGAAAGAGCACCTAAAGGCTAATACCACCGCATATCCAAAGAATACACAAGATCCATCTCTGTCTTTTAATATGTTAAGATTCCTTCATCACTTGCATAATGACTTAAGAGCCATAGCTTCACGAGGTTTACAATTTAAACATCAATAGTATCAATTTTCAGAAAGATGTTCCGTATAAGATGAAGAAACTAGCCCAATGTAATGCCAGGGTGGTTCAGATTCAGTAATTGAGATACATGCTACTACGGTTTTGACTTTAAAGAAGCATGAGATTATACAACATACAAGGTGGAGAACATAGAACAGATCATTGAGATCCACAGGTGTAATTAGGATTAATTCCTACAACTTACTTAAAATAAGAGTTGGCCAAGACTCTTAAAGATTCTGCAGTACATAAACCAGCAATTGAAAGGGTAGAGGAAAAACTAGCAGAATGATAAAAGAGATTTATCTAAAGGGGGAAAGAAATATTATGAAGAGTACAATATCCAGCAGCTTTACCAACTCCCTATGCTATTAATGCTACCTACTAATGTGGAAGAAAATTGGAGATCCTCTGTGGGATAAAAGAGGAGGTGAGGAAATACCATCTCATAAACTGGATGCGGCAAAATCACCCATAAAGGGCTTGCGGGTCATAGATATTAAGGTTTTCAATAAAGCCCTGGTGAACAAATGGATTTGGAGATTTGGGTTGGAAGACAAACAAGGCTTTATGGAGAATGGTCACCATCGACATGTTTGGGGCATATCAGAGAGGTTGGAGGAAACTTTCAAATACCTGGACCATATGGGGTAGCCTTGTGGAGAAGCTTCATTAAGATGTGGGCTACTTTTTACAGACATGTCTAGTTTAAAGTGGGAGATGACACTAGAGTCAGCCTTTGGAGACAGAGGTTATGTGGAGATGCCTCCTTATGCAATGCATTCCCTGTCATATGCAGGGAGCAGGAAGGAGGAACTCTGCGGGACTTCAAAATTCTGAAGAAATTTGCAGGTATGAGAGAAGGAAGAATTTCACAGCTACTTGGGTTCCTCAACAAGTAAATTTATCTCAATCATGAACAACTATAATTCAAGATGACAGGGACGATAGTTGGGTTTTATGAGAACTTATACAAAGAGGAAGTTAGTTGGAGGCCGACTTTGGGGGGAATAGAGTTCAACCACATAGGGGGGGAGACAGTAATTGGCTAGAAAGGGCTTTCGAGGAGGAGGGGGTACACGAGGTTGTGTCGAGTTGTGCAGGTGATAAGGCCCCCGGGCCTGATGGTTTCTCCTTGGCCTTCTTCCAGCTCTGTTGGGACACCATCAAGGGGGAGTTGATGGAAGCCATTGAATACTTCCATGTGAATGGTGTTTTTGAGAGAAGTATCAATGCTTTTTTTATTACTATTGTGCCTAAGAAAGAAGGTACATCTTGAATAAGAGACTACAGGCCTATTAGTCTCAAGATTATTTGTAAATTGCTTTCCAACAGACTCAAGAAGGTTCTTGACGTGTCTGTTTCGTCCTCCCAGAATGCGTTTGTGGAAGGTAGGCAGATCCTTGATGCTGCTTTGGTGGCAAATGAACTTGTAGACTCCCGGAGGAAAAATAGAGAACTCGGCTTACTGTGCAAGTTGGACCTTGAGAAGGCTTTCGACCATGTCAACTATAAATTGGTTGGAATTGGAAGTAACTGTAAGCGAGGGAGGGAAAGGAAAAGCAAAAAGTTTTATTCCCATTCTGCCTGGATCCGGTATCATAAGTCATATTCGTTTCTACTTTTTCAGGAAAACTGATTTTCGGGTATCTAGGCATGGTTTATGCCATGATCAGTATAGGTGTTCTTGGATTTCTTGTTTGGGCTCATCATATGTTATAGCTTTGAGTTCAGTAGTTCCTCATATAAAATTATTGACTACAAAGTAAACTAAAGAAAGAATGTTGACTCTTCGACAACGTGAAGACGGCAATCTCGACTTAGAATATCCCTTGAATAAGCGGATGAACCACTCGAGCCTCCTATTTCACTGAATCCGCTCCCATCTCTATAGAGACCCGAAAGCTTATAGGATCTCTAGGTTGTAGAGAAAGGGCTTATGATGGAATCATTGAATCTCAGCAACGCGGTGAAAGATCTAAAAGAGGTGGATGATCCCAAGTATTGCAAATATCACTGCATCGTCAGTCACCCTACAGCGTAGTTGGCACGTCGAACCATGTCTGTCAACGGTGAAAGATAGCCCTAAAGTGAGGGCCCCGGAGATAGTATTTCTCAACTGTCAATCGACGTGACAATCATGTCTGCTTGACAAAGCCTTCCCCAAACCTGTGTGAACGCGGAATGCCTTGTGCACTGGGCTGCCCTTTTAGAGAGTTCATTAAGAGGAATACCGTCAAGCTTCTGAATTATATAGTATGTTATAGAAAAACAACCCAAGCAGGAATCCTACAACATTCATGCTCCTTTAACTCACATCCAATCAAACGAAATCCTGATCACAAGTCACAAAAAACAATCCAACTAAAACCACTTAACCTTTAGCATCATTAGTATCCTGCAATTCTAGGGGGACATATAAAAAGGAACCCTTAATTCTGAAACCGCATTTATTAATTAAACTTTGGGAATGAAATCTCAAAAGTTTAAATATATTGGACTTAATAATACTCCCTTCATTTCGATTTATGTGTTCCTATTTGACTGAGCATGGAGTTTAAGAATGAAACGAAGACTTTTGAAACTTGTGGGCTTAAACATGTCATAATATTTGTGTGGGCTTAAACATGCCATAATGTTTGTGTGGCAATAAAGCCTTGTCATAAGGGTAAAATGGGGAAGTTAAAGTAAATTAATTCCAAATTTAGAAAAGGGACATTCTTTTTGGAATGGACTACAAAAGAAACAAGGTCATATACGCCAACAGTTCCAAATAAGTCAACTTGCAAAATTTCTTGATAAAGTTAATACTAAACAAACATATACTTTCACACGCATCTGATGATCTGAACAAACAGGCATGAAAGGAAATCATAACCACATACTGTAACATCACAAGACGAGATTCTTGCAGACAGACGCCAGTCAACATTTTCCCCAGAAGGTGCTTGTATGAAACTAGCTTGTAGCGCATTCACCTTCTGCTCGCTAATGACACTCTGCACAGAAATACTTCGCCTAGTCAGTCAACTATGCCCATATGTATAGCAAAAAACAAATATATCAACAGCTACGTATCAATTCAGAATTAGTTGGTGTCAGTTATATGGATCGTCTATATTCATTCCACTGTATCCAGGTTCGTGTGTGCTTAGATGGGCACATCACAACGACTAATGATAGTTAAGTTTACAGCACAAACACAGATTAAAGCAACTCATCTGGGGTTCACGGATTTAGGAAATGAAAAGAAATGAATTTCATTTCAATCGAACTGATAATCTATTTCTCCTTTTCCAATATGCCTATCAGTTCAAAAAAAACAAGAAAATGCATAATCAAGAACAATATATTCCATGCTAATATTTCAACCAAGAGACTAACCCTAAACCATTTTAGATCAAACATGAAAGCTATAAACAAAAATACACACCATAGAAAAATGTACACATGCAGATTCATGCTCAGTCAAGCCATGATTCTAGCACCCAAGTATGGCCTACCGCTCAAGTTGGCACTGATCATGGGAGACCATGATTCAGATCCCAGCAGCGACAAAGACAATAGATGAATTCTTCCTATTTGTCCAAGCCTTAGTGGACAATGTTACCCAATACATGTGTTGGTCGAAGAAAGTAGGTAATCGGGGGAGTAATCAAGGAGTGTGCCAGATATCACCATTACCAAAAAAAGAAACATGATTCTATATGCAAAAGGTTTAACTTCTTTTTACAAAACTTCCTAACACCAATTATAGGATCATCTGATATTAAAATAATAATAAAGAGAAAAATCTACGAAAGAGGAACAGAAAAGGAACTTGAATAGCAACTATCTCCAGATATTATCAACGGAAATATTCTAATTAAATCACATCTTAAACGAAAAGGCTATACAGAGACACCTTATGCACTGTAATTTAGGTTCACAGATAAAGATGATTATGACCATTCAGAAAGATGACATTCAAATAAGCACACACCTGGGCAAGTGAACCCTCAGGAGCAGACAATCCATAAAATTTCAGTGTCACGTCGCAGTGAGAGTTTCGATGCTTTAATTTTGTAGACACACAAAGATTTTCAAATCTACCGCAAACAATCTCTGTGTGATGTATATCAATTATCCGTGCAGCTGCCCTACTGATAGAAACATTTAACAAATACTGGATCATATTCTCTTTTCCATACTGCAGCACCAGTTCCTCATCTGGCTGGTAACTTAGTAGTTTATTGATTGCCTGCCATTCCTCCCGGGTCAATTGGTCCTCCAGTGTATTAGCTTCTTCAGAAGTATCCCCTGCAGACACATCTGCAGTAGCTGTACTCCTAAGGTAACAAGGAAAAAAAGGACAAAAATCTAAAATGTGACAAAGATAGCTAAGATAAGAGCAACAAATAAGGAATTTCAGATAAATAAAATATAAAAATTGTTTGTGACAGATCAATGGATAGTTTATGACAAACCATTTAAAAGAAAACCAGCTTCTCTTTTTAAGCATCCTTTGTTCAGCTGCCTCCTTTGATTTCAAAGATTCAACTTTAGCATGAGCAAGAAACCTAGAACACAGTCCACCAAATTAAAAAGATGTCATCATTAATTGAAGTGACTACAATCAAGAAACAACATGAAGTTTCAGAGCATTCAAGGATATAACAATGTGGTGAAAAGAAGAGGTCTGAAAGAAGGCAAGGATTCAGGAGGGAGAGAACTGATCTTAGGGTTGTACATCAAAAACCAATAATTTGGAATGGGATATCACCATTGACACCAAAATCCCATTTGAAGAAACTCCTCTAGTATAAATATGCAAGTTTCTTTTATGTTTGACAGCAATTTAACAATATATCTGAAAAAGAATCAACTTGAGATCTCGATATGCAACTCTAGGATAAGAATGAAGATTTGCAACTCTAGGAAAAGACATGCAACTCTCTCCAATCTGAAATCACCTTTCTATCAACCAATACCACAAGCACAGCTCTTTAAACCTCAATCTCAAGGATAACGCAAAGAAATGATAGCTGACTTTAATAGTTTAATTTGCATAGCAACTTAAACATAGGACACACCGACCTGAAACGTATATACAAGCTTTAACTGAGAAACGAGATCATGAAAAGAAGAGAACGAGCATGGACTATAATATCACTGTCACCTATGCAGACATCAAGAAGGAAATAAGCTGCTTCCAAAGTGACAGGGCTCTTTCATGCAACATCGCATACTTCATGTTTTCGTACAATTTGTAGCATGTACGTAGTTCCAACTTATGCAAATGGCTAGTGGCTCTCTTTTGAGATATTATGCTTTTACGTAAAGTTTTGTTATGACAGTGTACACGCACAAGGGGATTTACTTTCTGTTGCTATCAATAAAGCCTTAATCTGAAACCCACCCATCCCCCAAAAATTATGGCATAAAGAAAAAACAAGACAAAGAAACATTATCGTGTACTGCCTAGCAAAGCCCCCCCCCCCCCCCCCCC
>ML281874.1:0-35915 GCA_005239495.1 Nicotiana undulata | reverse complement strand
CAAAAATGTATAAAAAAAACGCGCCCAAAAACCCCCCCCCCCCCCCCCCCCCCCGCAAAAAAAAAAAAAAATCCCACATCAGCTTAGTGACAATTTTACAGGAAAAAACAGAAAGCATTAATAAGAGTCAAAATGAAGAGGTTAATCACCAGCTATTTCAATATCAAGAAACATGAAAAAACGTACGGGTAATAAGAACAAACATTATGTAACCTACCTCCATAACAAAATAACCTTAGGATCAAGATCTTTCTCAATGTTTCTGATCTCTGAGCTATCAATATTCGGCAGCTGTTGCAATGAATCAGAATATAATTGTACATAACGCCGACGAAGATGACATAGGGCTTGAATTTGGTCCCAGGAGAATCTATAGCTGCAAAAGGGCACAACCAAACAATTTTTTTTTGTAAATGAAACATGAACAATATATCTAACAGATCAACATAATTCGCTTAAAGACGGCAAAATCTTAGCAAAGATGGTGTCAAAAGCATTTCTTTGTGTTATCCTTTCATTCAAAGATCATTAGATACAATCAAGATGGTGTCAAAAGCACTCAGTATATAAATGTATATAGGGTCGGGTCATCGTATTTCAACCTTTCCTATTCACCATTTACTTTTGAAACATTTATATTCTCCCCCTCCCCATTTATATTCTCCCCCTCCCTCCCCATAGTCGTCTCTGGTGCCTTTCATAATTATTCTACTATCTCTTTTCCTTTGTATGTTGCATTTTCCATAAGTGTTACGTCAATTATCACGGGAAGGGGCACAAAAATCTGTATAATAGCCATCTATTTATCTCGTCATATATAACACCATAGGGGTGTACTTATGCCTTTTCCATTTGATTTCTCAAACAATTTTAAAAAATCTTCTCCTGAATATTGCAAGTCTCCTTGTTCATCTCTTTCTGCCACTATCTCATTCAATTATTCCTATTTTTGGTGATGTCCAGGTAGACAATCAGATATACAAAGCTGCAGAAAAGCATTTGAACAAAGGTTGCTAAAGCAGGAGTTAAATGGTATGAGGAAAGGACAGCATGGTGGCAATCTATAGAGCTGTGAATTTTTATTTATTTTTTTGGATGCTATACTTGGAGACAAAGTACAAGAGGACTACGAGTTGAAGCCTGAGGGTCAATAAATATAATTGTCTCGCCTAGATTTTTACTTCTTTTTTCTACAAGGTAGTGGTTAGACCGACTATGTTATATGGGGCGGAGTGCTGGCTAGTCAAGAACTCCCATGTCCAGCAGATGAAAGTAGCTGAGATGAGGATGTTGAGGTGGACGTGTGGGCATACTAAGTTAGATAGAATTAGAAATGAAGTTATTCGGGACAAGGTGGGAGTGGCCCCTGTGAAGAAAAGATGCGAGAAGCGAGGCTAAGATGGTTCGGGCATGTTAAAGGAGAAGCACAGATGCCCTAGCCAGGAGATATGAGAGATTAGCCTTGGGGGTAAGAGGAAGGGTAGAGGTAGACCAAAGAAGTCTTGGTGAGAAGTCTTGGTGAGAGGTCATCAGGCGGGACATGGCACAACTGGAGCTAACCGAGGACATGACCCTTGATAGGAGCGTGTGGAGGTTGAGAATTAGGGTAGAAGGTTAGTAGGTAGTCGAGTATTTTTCTATGTCTTCCTTAGTTCAATAGTATTAGCGTTAGTTGGTATCCTTTTTATTCTTAGTTTGCTATTACCACATATTTTGTGTTGTTACTTGCCTTCCATACGCCCTTAGTTTGTTATCATTTCATACCTTATACTGTTATTAATAACTATTAGTGCTTCTTTCAAACTCTGTTTTGCTTTCTTGGATTTTGTTTTCTAAATACCTTGTATTGATATTACTTGCTATGGGTGCTTCTTCCATCCTTTCTTTAGTTAAGGGTCTATCGGAACAGTCTCTCTGCTCTTTCAGGGTGGCATGTTAAAAAGGAGAAGCACATATGCCCCAGTCAAGAAGTCAAGAAATGTGAGAGATTGGCCTTGGGGTAAGAGGAAGGGTAGAGGTAGGCCAAAAAAGTCCTGGGAGAGGTGATCTGGCGGGACATGGCACAACTGGAGCTAACCGAGGACATGACCCTTGATACGAGGGTGTGGATGGTTCGGGTAGAGGTTAGTAGGTAATCGAGCATTTCCCTATGTCTTCCTTAGTTCATTAGTATTATTGTTAGTTGGTATCCCTTTTTTTCTTATTTTTTTTGCTATTACCACATATTTTGTGTTGTTACTTGCCTTCCATACGCCCTTGGTTTGTTATCATTTCATACCTTGTACAGTAACTATTAGTGCTTCTTTCAAACTCTCTTTGGCTTTCTTGGATTTTGTTTTCTAAATACCTTGTATTGATATTACTTGCTATGGGTGCTTCATCTATCCTTTCCGAAACAGTCTCTCTGCCCAGGATAGGGTAGGGGTAAGGCTGCGTACATCCTACCTTCCCCACACCCCACTTGTGAGATTACACTGGGTTGTTGTTGTTTTCTGATAGGTAAGCGAAAGAATTTTATTGATGTAAAGAGGGGGCCAACTTTAAGAAAAAGTTGGATAGAAGTACATCAAAAAGATAACTTCACGGTGAGGGTAAAGAACTAAGAAACTCATCCAACGCCTCCGGCTCTTTAACATTTGCCGAGGTTATGTTGCACCAATAATTAAGCAAAATTATACATTTGTGCTTTAGATTAACTACATTGTCCTTTTTGTTATCACCTAGATTTTTACTTTACAAGATACATTTCCACCCACACTTCACAAAGCCCCAATCCAGGCTGAAACACCAAAAGAAAAGATGTTTAAATCATTTACGATCACCATCACCAGATACACATCTGGATCCTTTTCTGTTCACTCTTATTACAGGTTTTTAGATGCTGAATCACAGAATGCTAACTCATGTCCTTGGAAGAACATATGGAGATCAAAGTCACAACTTAAAGTGGCTTGTTCTGAGACACAGGATAACCTCCAGAAAAAAAGGTGTTCAACTCTGTAACAGTTGCCATCTTTGTGGAACAAATCCAAAAATCATTAACCATTTGTTCTTGCATATCCTATTGGTTCACAATTATGGAATTTATTTCTGAATATGCTGGGAAGTAAATGGACAATGCCTGAAGATACAACTGATTAGATGAGAAGTTGGCATAGTACAGACCTGCCAAAAGAAGAACAGAAATGGCGGAGAAATATCCTTGCCGTTGCATGGTGGACTATTCGGAAAGAGAGAAATGCAAGATGCTTAGCTCTATGCAGAGATATGAACAACTGTATACTTTTGTCTTCTTTTTGGTGTAAAGAGGAATTGATTAGTGATGCAGAATCTCTACCAGACACACTCATGCTGATTTCATGTGAAACTGGATCATTCCGTAATGATTTCAAGCACAATTCGTGCAACACTTATAATACTTACCCTTTTCTCAAAAATATCATTTGAGAACACCAAACACTTACCACATTTTCCTCTGCTGCAATCCTGCACGAGCGGCATACCGCCACCAACTACTGACATCCTCTGAAACGGGCACCATTGGTCTCAAATGAGAAACTTCAATGTATGTCTTATATCTCGTAATGACCTCCACAAGTCTTATCCAATCATGATATTGAACCTGTTATGGTTGACATTATTTGAACTCAAATCATTGCTAGCAGACAACAACTGAACAATAAAAGTTACTTTCTATTTCTTTCCCCTTCCATTAGATGTTGGGAAAGTAGTGAAGATCCCCTGTTTCTCCAAAGCAAACCAAAGGAAGTGTACAAAAAGAAAGAACTTTAAAGTCAGGACACAACTAAGAAGTTTCTCGAGTACACCAGGAAAGTAAAGGGAAGAATTTGATGGGATCAAGTCACACAGCTTTCAGTAGCAATTTGAAAAAGGTCATAGGTAGAAAACCCCAGACCTTTCTTCATAGAAACAGTACGTCTTATAAACAAGAGAGTAAAAGAGAAGTAGAACAAGAAAATGAAAAGCAATCTCTCCAAGTCCACTTGTTTATTCCTGTCAGGGGCAATTAAAGCAATTACAGGAAGAATCTTATGTCAGCTTTAGGATAAAGATTTAGGAAATTGTAATAAATCGACTGTAACAGATAAGGATTGAAAAGGACAGAGAATAGGAACGCGAATAAAGAAACTCGAGAGCACTGTGTTTTAAGATACAAAGGAAATAATAGGTGCTTTAAAACATAGTAATGGCGCTACGGCACTATATGATGCAAGTGCGGCGTCCAAGTGCTTTGATTTTTCATGGATTGTATTTCATTTGGCATTTCTTAAAACAGAACAATTATCACAAATTATTTAGCAAGATTTAGCAACAAAACAAGGTGAAAGACTAGCACCTCATTGACGGTCAACGATACGTCACTGATGATCAGAGAAGCCATCTCAAAGGGAACATTAGGATCATTTCTTTCTTGATTTCCCAGACGATGATACTTGAGGACTCCGTTAATTGGTGACACCAAGTAGTTGCGATCTTCAGCCCATCCAGATAAGTTTCTACTGTTATTTGAAGGTTCATTAATACCATCTTCAAATATCTGAGCAACGAGAAGAGATTAGAAAGGAATAAAGAGAGAATATCATGGGAGTGGACATGAATCCTATCCAATGGCTAACATGAACATGTAAATCAGAGGCATATTTTCTAACCACAGTCATAGGACAACAGAAAGTAAGAGAAAAAAAAATAATGTACCTCAATCCATTCTTTTGGAGTAAGATCCTCCCATTTCTTGTCCAAATTCCATGGCTTGCTGTTTGAATTATGGTACATGGCAAGCCTTTCAAGTTGCACCAACTATAAACGAAGAAAAATGCACCCAGTTCAGCAATCATGGCCGTTATTCTTTGCAATACTAAAAACACATTTACAATTGAAAACCAAGAAATCCAACCACTTCTGGCATGTAGCATGCTCCAAGAAAAGTAATCATGATTCATGAAGCATACTAAGGAATTCTAATGTCTGCTTTACCAATTACAAGGAACAGTATTATGTTCTCAAATAATAGAACACAAAACAAGACAAATTTAGTGTAAGAAGATTTTTTTTTTCTTAAATATATTCTAAAATTACTTTTCCAGTATAAAGAGAAAAAATATNATGATATTCTGTTGATTGATCTTGAGTGAGATTGCGAAGTCCTGTTTCACAAATATGGGGTTTTTCAGTGTGGTTGACTTGTTTTTTTTGCTTATTTACTGAAGCTTCAATTTCACTTACAAATAGGGAAAAAAAGATATAGTATGTATGTATGTATGGGTTTTTTCAGTGTGGTTGACTTGTTTTTTTTTTTTTGCTTATTTACTGAAGCTTCAATTTCACTTACAAATGGGAATATATATATATATATATATATATATATATATATTCCCATTTGTAAGTGAAATTGAAGCTTCAGTAAATAAGCAAAAAAAAAAAAACAAGTCAACCACACTGAAAAAACCCATACATACATACATACTATATCTTTTTTTCCCTATTTGTAAGTGAAATTGAAGCTTCAGTAAATAAGCAAAAAAAACAAGTCAACCACACTGAAAAACCCCATATTTGTGAGACAGGACTTCGCAATCTCACTCAAGATCAATCAACAGAATATCATGGAAGGGACTCACATCCTCAAACACCCGCAACTCAGAAACACTATAACCAGATAGTGAAGTTTATCCGGAATACAGCTTCAGCAAACATGCTATACAATACCAATTAAGCATGCTATCGAACACAATCAGCCAGAAGAACATTATGGACTCATTAACCAAGGAAAAAAAGGTGTGCCGGTTCAAATAGAAGAAAGAAAAATCTTCCTTTACCTCGACCAATTAAATAAATTTAGCAATACACAGAAAGCTGGGGTTAGATATGCAGAATCGGTGGCATACAAGTATTAAAGTATCACAGAAATCACCAAACTTCCAACCTTAGTTTCGTATGTCACTCTTCATGAGTTTGCAGCTCACTTCCCATTGTATCAACAGGTCCAATTACAGAATCAACCCACTAGATAAGCCTCAAAAATCCATTCTTAGATCCATGTCATTCCAAGGCACACTCAAAAAAATTCATCTATTACTAACTGATTCCAATTGACAGCAATATTGTCACTTCTCTGAAAGATCTCTTAGTCTTCTTCATTTCGCCAAATGTCGGGCTTACATGCAAAGATAATTGAACTACATCTAATCTTGTAGTTGAATAAGTAATTGCGGACAATCTATGAAAAAACTCTCGCTACTCTCTTAATGGCATTATGTAATCTACCTCACTGTAAAGCGGGAAAAGGAATAACAATATCCCAAACAAGACACAACATTAGAATGGCCATGCACAACAACGCCAATTATAGATACAAGTGCTTTGTTTCACTGTCACAATTTGGGACCAGAAAGTCAATTTTCTTGAAAATCTTTCGCATGAAAAAGAGAACAACTTACCTTACGCAATTTATCCAAAGCGCCACTTGTATCGAATGTTTCATTCCCTTGTTCATCCATAGTAACTGCTGCGAGCTTTGCAAGAGTAACCCCACAAGAAAATGGATGCCCAGGATTGCTAAATTTGCGGCCACCCATTATATGCAAAAGAAAGAAAAACAAAGCAACCTAAGTGAGAAGCCATAAATCAAAGATCACAGTTGAAAAACTAATAATCGAGATATAATACAATCAACGAAATAGGGAAACTCAGCTCAGGTTAGAAAGGCATCAATAACTGACAAGAACAAACCTGACAGAATCCTCATATCTGACATGGACATTGCTAATTGAAATCTTGAGATTTCCAATTATAGTAGCAATTAATGATCCAAGCCAAGAATTTCCAGCAGGTGGCTGCAAATGAAAAGGATGAAATTAATTTTCCAGGTAACTCAAGACTGCAAGCAGCGAATAACAAACAAAGGTAAAGAGCTTGCCAATGTGAGTAAATATTACAAAGCATTGATCAGATACTGCAGTTGGATACAAATTCAAATAATTAGACCGAAAGAGAGGACAGAAATGCTATTTTTAGCGTAGATGTTCTTTATGCCTACCACATTCATTTAAAGATGCTAACTATCATACTAGAGAAGCAACCAAGGTGGTGCTCAAAGAATCACTATGACACATAAACAAGGAAAAGGTCAAAACCCTTTGATTGAGTTTTGATTTCCTTCGCTCCGGCCCACTCTAGAACCTTTCAACATAACTGCTTGAGGAAATCATGGTTTGCTAATCTCTCCTTCATTTCAGATTCCAGCACCACAAAAGCTGTTTGATGATGACGGCATTAAGAAGGAAATATCAAACATACTGAGCATTAAATTCCAGAAAATATTCAGAATTTTGCAAGGCATAATCAGATAACTGGCATCCACCAGCACAGGCAACAGATATAACTATATCTACCAAAATTTAAGCAGATGATTTTTTTGCCTCTATTGAGATTTGAACCTTGGTCTCCCGTAGTCCATTCCGACTGCATTGACTGTTAAAAAACCACCTTGAGTGTTTGAATACTTAAGACTCCACTTTTAATGATACAGCGTGACATGCACCACAAAGTAGCAAATGCTCTCATGCTCCATAATCCCTCCAAAGTATCAACAAGTGCCAACTTGTTTGCAATCTGACAATGCACTGGTAAATGGTTTACATCATCTCTGGACCATTTGCACATAAAGCACCAGTTGAATGCTGATATATGCTTTAGTCATACTCCTCAAATTTTCAGAAGTTAAGATTGCCCCTTAACAGTTATCCATGTTAACAGCAGAACAAACATGGCTTTCTCTGCATTCTAGAAGTCTAAACTGAAAGATAGGGAAAGCTTGGGCCCTCTTGTTTACCTCCTAATACAGGATTTTCCCCTTATAGCAATGTTAAGAATGGATGTAGACATACTTTTATGTAATGTCCATAGCTAGCAGAATTATAGGGTATCCCAGCAGATTTACAAGATCTCCTTTTTTTTAGTTCTTTCTATAGTAAGGGCTCTATACACTTGTATATATACTTGTTACTTCTTGGAATAATAGACAAGTAGATTAGTCTAATTTCTCTATATTTTACATGGTATCAGAGCAGAGACATTTGATTCGCCAGCGTTGGTTCAGAAAGTTCGTCGGAGATCATAGACCATGTCTGGTACGAGGGAATCAGTTCGGGGTTTCATTTCTGGCGTAGGCTCGATATTTCCGGTCAGAATTTTGTGGTCTCTTTTTCACCAGGCGACGGTTGGGTAGATTTCAAAGCATTCCAGGTTTTGTCAATTTTGTTTTCTTTGGTCAAAATTATCTTCTTTTCTTTTACTTTCCATTTGTTGATTTGGTGTCTGAATATTATCTAAGCACTCCATATTCTTGGTAAAATTCTCCTCTGTGAATCTTTGGCTTATTGAGCTTTATTTTGTGAAGATCATTTTGGCCATTGGGTTAGACGAGACTCTGTTGCTTGATCTTTTGGAGATTTGTTGCGGTATCTTTTTAGTGGGAATGTTACTGGTTCCTCTTCCATTACTTTGACACTTTGAGTGTTCCAGTTGAGCAAATTCTTGGTGGAACTTTTCGATTATATAGGTTGGAACTCTATTTGGTTTGATTCTCACTTATTCTCTAATTTATTGGGTAAACTTCTGCTTCTATAACCCGGGTAACTTTATTTGTGTAAAGTTCTAGTTGTAGTCAGTTTGTTTAAGTTCCCTTTTGTTTACTGATTTTGTGGACTTGTGGCTACGTCTTCTAGTCCAACAATCTTGATTTCGGATGTATATCTAAAATTCCCTTCTTCGGTTGCTGATTTTGTAGGGTCAGATTAAAACATGTCTTATCACCTTTTCAACTAAATTGGTGATTGATTCAAGTGCCATAAATCACATGACATGTAATCCAAATATTTTCTAGTTTTCGGTCACACAAAGCAACTTCCTCCATTACTGTAGCTGATGGATTAACTTGTAACGGTGTTGGATCTCGGACTGTTAAACCAATTTCCTCTATTACCATGTCATCTGGATTAATGTTACGCCCCACAATATTACGTCGATGTTACGTCCAGCAGTACTATATTACGATGATCTTACGCCTTGAAGTACTACATTACGATGATGTTACGCCTTGCAGTACTACGTTACGATGATGTTACGTTTCGCAGTATTAAATTACGACAATGTTGCACCCTGTAGTATTGTACGTTGGATTTTTTGTAAGGTAATTGACATCAGCCCAAGAAAAAGATTATTTGGAGATTATAAGGATTATGCTATTTCAAACAAGTGATGAGTAAATTAGTGAAGGTGAGAGGGGAAGCTAAATCAAAGAAAATGAGTTTCGTCAAAATTTAGCATTGTGGGATAAAATACGGCCTGAGCTAAAATACCCGATATTTATGGACTAGTACCATACAAGGTACCACATGGCCATGACAGTAAGGTGTATAGGTATGTTAAAAGTAGGTAATATTTTAAGTAAGTTGAGATAATTCTTAATTATGTGAGTAATTGGTCAATTATTGGGTAACGGGATATTACCTAATTAACTAAGAAATTATGGGATAAGATTAAATTCCCCCACAAAAGAACGTGGCAGCACCCCAATCCTATTTAAAGTGACTATTTAAGTCTTGCATAGATGTCACATTTTGGAAGATTTAGAGTGACTTAGTCATCCTCCGAGTGGGCCACACCCACTTAAGATTTCCTACCATTAATGAAAGAGACTGTGCCTTTTACACATTTCCATGTTAGGCTTCATATTCTTTCTGTATTCTTTGGATGAGAGCCAAAATTGCTCTTTGTGTGTAATTGATGCTTTCGCTACTTCTGCTTCCATTACAATGGGTTTTATTTGCAATAAAACACCACATGATTGACTAGCTACTCTTCAATTGTAAGCATTTGGATTGTTTGGGTCATTTCCTTGGTGACAAAGAATTAAAGATCAAGAATGGAAAGCTTCAGCCAATTCTTACAAATTATATGACAGCATCGTGAATTTTCTACAACAAAATTCATACAAGACTACTTAATACTATAGCAACGTGAGATTTGTAATTATAAGGGAGTACGGTGCAATCTTTCTCAAGAATATTATATGGAATTTTCCCTACTTTGATCCGTCGTTATAGTTGTCGCAATTGACGTATGTGAGAGGGATTGTCAAGAAAATCGGCTCAGGTATGTTAAGGCTAAGCCCTTCTTTCATTTTGGCATGATCCCGTAATTACATGAGTTTGATAACGAGGTATATAGAAACTCATATTCCTGAATTTATGTATATTTTCCTAGTCTCGTAAGTTACAATATTCTCCTTATCGGGACTTCATATTCATTTGAGTATTTCCTTTTTCCAGTCAAGAGAGGAGAGAGTTTATGTAAATATATATTATCACAGTATTTTCATTACCATCGAGCTATAATCGATGGGCAGGCCCCTATTGGGCAACCTCTGATCAGATGGTAAGATATATACCGAGCCTACTGTGGCCGAGAGCCTATGAGCGAACCCAGTTGGTCGAGATACAGAGCCTAGTATGGCCGAGCGCCTATGAGCGAGCCTACTATGGCAGAACAGTTATATATATGTATATACCGAGCCTTATAAGGCCGGATATCTATTTTACTTACTATATTGAGAGAGTTGAGTTAGTATCAGCAGGTAAGCATATCTTCAGATTATCTTTGACTTCCAGCTACTTGCAGTTATTATATTATCAGTTCAGTTTCAGCTTTCTGTATACTGCCTTGCATACTCGGTACATCATTTCGTACTGACGTCCCTTTTGTCTGGGGATGTTGCGTTTCATGCCCGTAGGTCCTGATAGACAGGTCGAGAGCCCTCCAAGTAGGTTATCAGCTCAGCGGAAGATGTTGGTGCGTTCCATTTGCTCCGGAGTTGCTTAATTGGTCAGTATAATTAGGACAGGTATTGATTGGTATGGCGGGGCTCAGTCCCGACCTTCGTGATACTTATGTACTCTTAGAGGCTTGTAGAAAGATGTCATGTATACGAATACTTGTATGGCCTTGTTGGGCTATGTTTAGAGTTTATAAATGATTAAATTGCCCTATTAGAACCGTATGTCACGAGTATATGATGATGTAATAAGAAAGATACGTTACGTTGGCACTCGGTTGAATAAGATACCGGGTGCCCGTCGCGGCCCATCAGTTTGGGTCGTGACAATTAAGTCTACCAAACTTGGTTAGTAAAATCACCAGAGGCCTTCATTGTTGTGTCGCTTTTTTTCCCAGACCATTTTTTGTTTTTGGATCTTACAACGAACCAGGTAATTGGTAAAGGATATTTATCAGGTGATCTCTACATCCTTGATGTGTTTACTCACTTTTATGTCTTCTATGTTGATGTCAAAATCCAATTCACTGCTTCGGTGCGTGTTTCAAGGAGTGATAACGCTAAAGAATACATGTCAGAGTTATTTCGGTTCCACATGAGACAACATGGTATACTACATCAGTCTTCATGTGTTGACACACCCTCTCAAAATGGAGTTGCTGAGAGGAAGACTAGACATCTACTTGTGAATTGTGACAGCTCGGACACTTTTGCTCCAAATGAAGGTTCCTAAACAGTTCTGGGCTGATGTGGTCTATAGAGCTTGTTTTATGATTAATCGCATGTCATCTATTGTTTTTGGTGGTAATGTACCTTACAGTGTTCTTTTCACAAACAAATAATTATGTCTGATGGAACCTGAGGTGTTTGGATGCACATGTTATGTTCCTGACGTTCGACCATCTGTTACCAAGTTGGATCCCAAGGCATTGAAGTGTGTTTTCCCGGGTTGTTCTCACCTTCAGAAGGGATTTCAATGTTATTCTACTAAACTTGGCAAATATCTAGTGTCAACTAATGTAGTATTTTCAAAGACTACACCATTCTTTTATGCACCTCCTATTTTTATAGTCCAGGGGGAGTAAGAGGAGTGGCTAGTATATCAGGTTACCTGTGCTTTGACATAATAACCAAATGTTCCTCCATCTCATAGTTCTTCTATTGAGCACCAAATCAACTATTAAGCCTTTGGCACCTGCTCCAACTGTGTTAGCAAGACCGCTAATTTCAAGTTTACTCACGGGGGCGAGAGACAAATGATACATGTCCTGCAACAGTTCCTTCGTCATCAGATTCTCCTACGCCTGATCCACAAGAAAACCTTGACCTTTCTATTGCTCTTTGCAAAGGTACACGTACTTGCAAATTCACATATTAATTTTGTTTCCTATGACTGCTTATCCTCTACATCTAGAATTATAATTGCTTCTCTAGACTCAATCTCGGTACCTAAAACATTGAAGGAAGCTTTGAATCATCCAAGATGGTCTGATGCATTGCTTGAGAAAATACATGCCTTAGAGGATAACAACACGTGGGAATTGGTCGGTTTACCCAAGGGAAAGAAGCCAATTGGATATAAGTGGGTCTTTACGGTCAAAGTTAATCCAGATGGTTCCAAGGCAAGACTTAAAGCCAGACTTGTGGCTAAAGGGTATGCACAAACTTATGGGGTGGATTGTTTCGACACCTTCTCCCAGTTGCCAAAGTCACTTATGTCTGCCTATTTATTTCTCTAGCTGCTTCTGAGAGTTGGCCTTTACATCAGTTGGATATCAAAAACGCGTTCCTTCGTGGTGATCTTCAGGAGGAAGTGTATATGAGCAATCACCTGATTTTGTTGCTCAGGGAGAGTATGAGAAAGTCTGTCATTTGAAGAAGTCTTTGTATGGCTTGAAGCAAAGTCCTCGACCTTGGTTTGGCAAGTTTAGTGAGGTAGTTCAGCAGTTTGGGCTGAAGATGAGCAAGTGTAATCATTCAGTCTTCTATCAGCAATCAGCAACTGGAACTAGTGTTCTTGTAGTATATGTATCACAAGAAGTGACTATGCGGGGGTTTTCATCCCTTAAGTCTTTCCTGCACACTAGGTTTCATACAAAGGACTTGGGCATGTTGAAATACATTTTGGGAGTAGAAGTAAATAGAAGCTAGAAGGAAAATATTTTTATCACAGAGAAAGTATACTCTTGACTTTCTTGTAGAACTAGAAAGTTGGCAATTAGACCATTTAGTATTCCAATGATTCCTGGTGTGCATCTTATGAAAGATGATGATCATCTTTTTGATGATCCATAGAGATACAGGAGGTTAGTTGGAAAATTAAACTACCTCACTAAGACTCGTCCAGATATTGCTTTTGCGATAAGTGTTGTTAGCCAGTTCATGTTCGAACCAACGGTCAAACATTGGTCAACTTTGGAACAGATTTTATGTTACTTAAAGGAGCTCCTGGACTTGGCATATTATTTAGTAATCACGGCCATACTCGTATTGAGTGTTCTGCATTTGCTGAGTGGGCAGAATCCAAAATTGAAAAAAAATCTACTACCTGGTATCATAGAGAAGTAAGAAGCAAAGTGTCATATCTCGATCCATGGCAAAATCTGAGTACAGAGCTATGTCACAATCTATGTGTGAGATTATGTGGATCCATGATCTTTTGACTGAAATTAGGTTGGAGCATCCAATACCAGCAAGACTCTGGAGTGACAATCAAGTTGCATATTGCGTCAAATCCGGTGTATCATGAAAGTACTAAGCATATTGAGGTTGACTACAATTTTATTCATGAAAAGATTCAGGAGAACTTGATATTCACTGGCTACGTGAAGACAGGAGAGCAACCAGTTTATTTATTCACAAAGGCGCCGAGTGGAATTCGAATTGATTACCTTCGGAAGAAGTTGGACATGATCAACATCTATGCTCCAACTTGAGGGAGAGTGTTATAGAATGAATGAAGACATACTACAGAATGAATGTAGACATAATAAATGTAGACATACTTTTATGTAACGTACATAGCTAGCAGAATTATAGGGATTCACTCCAAGGGCTTTTTTCAGTTAAAGATTGTTACAATATGCTGGGTTGTAGCAACAGTGAGTTATGGCCTTGGAAAAAATATGGTACAACATGGCACCTTTAAAGGTTTCTTGCTTCTCTTGGATTGTGGCTAAGGAGGCATGCCTCACAGAAAACAATCTCCAGAAGAGGGATTTCAAGTTGTGCACCAGATGTCCTTTATGTGAAGAACAATCTGAAGATGCTACCCATCTTCTTTTGCATTGCAAGGTTACAAACCAGTTATGAAACATGTTCTTTTCAATATTTGGTATGTCTTGGACCATGCCTAACTCCATTTCAGAAATGCTGAAGTGCTGGACCAGGGAGGGTTTATGCAAGCAAGCTCAAAAGACCAGGATGATTGTTTCTCAAGTTATCTGGCTTAAAGAAACAGTAGAATTTTTTAAGGCAAAAGAAGAAATTTACAGTTCCTTAAGCTTAATTGCATTTTGTTGATCGCTCACCTGATGTAGATGATATTTTAGACGTAATTGCTGATTTGCACAACCTGTAATTGTAATTATGCTTGTTGCACTGGCTTAGTGCAATATTTATATAATATATTATTCACCCATCAAAAAAAGAATTATAGGGATTCACAGCAAATTTATAGGATCTCCTTTTTTTATTCTTTCTATAGTTAGGGCTATATACGTGTTACTTCTTGGAATAATACACAAGGAGATTGCTCCAATTTCTCTATCTTTTACAAGCAATAACAGATTACTTTTTGAAATCAATAGTATATTACTTTATTCAAGAAGGAAACGAACTCCAAAAAAGGCCAAATATTACATCCGAAGATACTAATAAAAAGTTTTAAGAAACACCACAGACGCATTACTAGCACAAACATATGATGATCAAGTGACATCCTAGACACAATTAGCGTCCAACAGATGTTATTTAGAAAGATATTATTGCATTGTCTTAATGTCTTTGATAGTAGAAGAAATTATCCAAAGTAAATTGAAAAAAGCGAAATGGGAGGAGTGAAACATGAGTATCAACCAATCAAAAAGCATTTCCATTTGTAAATAATAGGCAGAGTTTAAAACATACACTTCCCAACTTTGATCTTGCTAATGCCTCAAGGGTGGCTGATTCTGCTTCCTGCATGGTCGCATTACAAGGGGGAAAAAATGAAGCATCAATGTAAGAAGAAAATATTCAAGAATTAGTATTTAGAAAGGTGCTATTCAGAAAGAAACTTGGGAAGTTACTTAACCGCACTGCAGGCATTACAAAGCAACCTTTTTTATTTTGTTGGGAGGGGAAGGCGGGGTAGGTAAATAAAATTTCAAGGGCAAAAGGTAGAACCTCTGACGAAAAACTATACCGGGAAAACACCATATAAAATTTTCTGTCCATCAAAAGTATACATATCAAGTATTCAGCGTAAAACAAGAATATCAAAAGGAATTGCACTGAACCATTCTGATTCCTATCATATAACAGTTAAACATAGGCGGGGTAGGTAAATAAAATTTCAAGGGCAAAAGGTAGAACCTCTGACGAAAAACTATACCGGGAAAACACCATATAAAATTTTCTGTCCATCAAAAGTATACATATCAAGTATTCAGCGTAAAACAAGAATATCAAAAGGAATTGCACTGAACCATTCTGATTCCTATCATATAACAGTTAAACATAGGCGGGGTAGGTAAATAAAATTTCAAGGGCAAAAGGTAGAACCTCTGACGAAAAACTATACCGGGAAAACACCATATAAAATTTTCTGTCCATCAAAAGTATACATATCAAGTATTCAGCGTAAAACAAGAATATCAAAAGGAATTGCACTGAACCATTCTGATTCCTATCATATAACAGTTAAACATGGAAGGCAATTTCCTTTCCTATGTTCAATCATTTGTTCTTAATTGAAAGAATGCTTAGTCACATAGTTCACCTTACAATCCAACTACTCAGTTCTCACTTATATATCGGTTTGTTCTAATCATAATAAATCTGTCAACTCATTGATCCAAAAAAAAAAACTGTGAACTTGCACTAATTTGTATCTAAGAATTTCTCCTCTGTTATGTTCCATTTCCATGATATTCCTTGAAAAGTCTCAGAACTTTTAGACATTTTTGGGCCCAAATCCCAATATATGATGCCAGTGCTTTCTAAGGATTTGAATATACAACTGAAAGTGATCCAATCCAGCATCCAAATGAATACAGCAACAATTGATTCAATCAACGTTAGATTTGTCATTCCAAATAGTTCGTCTATCCTAATTACATTACAATTCTATGCCCTTATCATCCTATAGTGCTCCCATCTTATCCAATCAGCAGAAAACGATCAAGCTACATTACAAAACAACATTTGAAATCTGAAAGCTTTTGCACACATCCAACACCGCACAAGAGCTTGAAGTGTCAAAAAGCGTTCACATTAAAATTTAAAGAAGCCATGAGTGCAAAGACAATCCATCACGATTTTCCTGCGATCACCCAAGCTAGTGGAATCTAAGTGAAGAAGTAGCGATTGGTACAGTTAAAGAGACCTAGTGAGCATCACGTTGATTAGAGAATAACCTCTTTCACTTCAGCTATGGGCTTCTCTGTATTGAGGCTGCATCTCACCATGCCTCCTAGATAAATTGATTAATTGGTTTTTTTTTTACTTCATCAAAAAAAAGATCTTCAGAATTGCGAAAGATGCCACTTGGAAGGGTTTCCTAATCTCCCTTGGGAGACAACTATTCTCATGCAACCTTGTCACTCTTTTTGTTCTTTTTTCTGCGGGATAAATACAAACTTGCAGTTCCACTTTAACTCTCCAGTCTCCACTTCATCTTTTACTCTAGTAAGTAAAGTATGAAAAAAGAAGAGATGTTGGAAATGAATTGTTCAATTATTCCCTCAAGTATGGTGGTGTTCAATTATAAGTAATCCTAAAAAGGAAATGATAGTACTTCTTATACCTAATTACACAATCATAAGGACTCTAAACATCTCCCATATTTACAAGAATGGCCTCTCGCCATGTCAACAATTACCTAATTCTTAACTGTAGCAAATAAGAGATTTTCTTCAGGGGGATAGGGATTAAGTCAAGGATGGGGGTTATTCCCATAGAAACACAGGTGTGCCTTCCTAAGGAGGAGGCTGAACATGCATTCAGAATTTTATAAGCAACTGCATCCCATCACTACAACAGTTATGACACCTAGCATAGCCACCATTCAAGTTAAACCATCCCATTGCTTCAGTAATCAAGAGAATGGTTTCTATTTGACCAGTATTAGCAGAATGAAGAATAAACATGTTAGTAATAGGTCAAACAATATAATTTTCTTTTTGAGATGGGGTCAAACATTATATTTAAGAGAAGAAGTCCAACTTAATATGAGCCTTTGACAAAAACAAACATTTGACGAAGGAAATTGGATAAAATGAGTGTTCACCTCTATTTGTTGAAGTTTTGCCTCAAAAAGTTTGTCTCGGTCTTCTTCCTAATGACAACAAGATGAAAACATAAATTAATCTGCACTACTTAAATATGCTTTCTGAACATTAGAGATTTTGAATAATAAAGTTGCAATATATCATTGCGATCGAATTAACAGATGTTGTGTACTTGCTACCTTAAGAGACCTTCCATCAACAATAGGATGTGCTAAAATGAAGACTCTATCAATAAGAACAATAACAGGCTCCTTGCCAAGACTTTTCCAAGGAACCTATATTCAAACGGAGAAGTGATATTAGAAAGAAAAAACATGACATAGAACAGTCAAGGAAAAAAGGGAAAGCTATACAAGCAAAAAATACGCGCACCTAATTTCTAAATGTTTTGGATACAATCTTGGTGTATATTACAGATACTAGATGAGGGAGGGCCCGTGTCAACATGTTAATTACAAAAGAAAAAGGTTTGACAGTGTTTGATTTGGCTTTTTAAGAGAATCCATGTTTTATTTAATTAAAATAGTTTGTGATGGATAACAAGCAAGTTTCATGATTGCCCATGCGACGGGAACTCGGCATTTTGTGGGCTTTAGTTACTTAGGTGACTTAAAAGAGCTTTATTACGTTGATCATCTATGAAAAAAGAAATTTTGAAGATGATAACAGGATTGTGACAACTATACCTTAGTTAATAATCTCACATGATTCAAAGAATACCTTCGGTGGGTGTGAGGCTAGTCTGATAGAGTTTTGTCTTAGACTGCTAGTGGTTCATCTTGTGTTCATACTATTTTTCCGTTTTCATAGTACCTTGCCATTGTTATTGGTTATTGTTATTGCTTTTTTCATCAATTTTCTGGTTCTTACGATGCTAGTATTATCTTTCTGGCCTCTGTTGTTGTTACTGATCTATTGTCTCTTTTTGTCTTCTTGAGTCGAGGGTCTACTGGAAACAACCTCTCTACTCTGGAAGCGGCTGCTTCTAAACCCTATGGTTCACATCGATTACCCTTAGAATTCAGGTTGGGTAGGGGCAAGCCTCTCAATCCCTATTTAAAGGCCAAGATGATCAATTCTCTACTTCGAAAGGGAATTAAAGCCTAAGGAGATTAGGCTCTCTTCCAGACGAGCCGGTGTTCGATGGTGAACGAGAGATAGGTAGTTCAATTCCTTCCCATAGAATCATACTTGAGAATTTCTTACCTCATACGGCTAAGGGGTAAGGTTTGCGTGCACAACCCACTTGTGGGATTTTACTGGGTTGTTGTTGTTGTTGACGATTCAAAGAGTACCTTCACTCATGAATAGTAAAAGCTATTGCACTTCCCAATTAATTATTTGAATTAGAGATTAAATTCTTGGAATAAAAATAATTTACTTCAAATATATAAGTACATGAAGTACAAACAATGTGGAGGGAAAAACAAAGCCTATAGAATATAGTAAGGTAGTCTTAGTAGGCGTTTGGACATAAGAATTGTAAAATTTCAAAAAAAAGTGGTGAAAAGATTTTCAAGTGAAAATGGTATTTGAATTTAGAGTTGTGTTTGGACATAAATTTCAGTTTGGGTTGTTCTTGAAGTTTTGTGAGTGATTTGACTGAAAATTTTGAAAAACAACTTTTTAGAGTTTTTCAAATTTTTGAAAATTTCCAAAATGCATCTTCAAGTGAAAATTTTATGAACAAACGCTGATTTCGAAAAAGGAAAAAAAAATTATGTCCAAACGGGCTCTTATTATCAACCACGCTTTGTCTCCTTTATCTCAAATTTCAGAAAGAGAGTATAATAGTTTATACAAAAAAATTATTGTTGCAAAATTCATGCATCCACTTCCGAAGAGACCATTTCTCCACATGAATTCAAAAACTCATTTATGCTTCTTTAAAGTGTGCACTAACTTTAATGAAGTAAGCACGTATTACTATTTTGGATACTAGCAATAACAGATTTGAGCAAATATAAATGATGGCTTGATTAGAGGATTATTTGAGGGAAAATATTGTAAAAACAGGGCAAGAAGAAACTTTTGCAAAATTTACCCTGTACACTGTACTTGAAGCATCAGACTCAAAGGTTGTTTTATTTTTACTTGAAACCCAAATATGGGCCAAAAGAGACAAAGAATGTCCTCTGATAAAAAGATAAAGGGAAAGGAAGGAAACTCATTAGTAGGTAAATAAGGTAATAAAAGGCGGAAATATGGGCCAAAACAGAAGCGGATCTAGGATTTAAGTTTTATGGGTTCAACCTTTAAGGTCTTTAGAATTGAACCCATCGTCTTTTTAAAGTTATAGGTTCATGTTGCTATTAATTGCAATATTAGTGAATTTTTACACATTAATTTATGCTCCGAGTCAAAATTACTGGTTCGGTTGAACCCGACGCCGATACATTGCATTCGCCTCTAGGCCAAAAAAGACAGAATGTCCTTTGATAAAAAGATAACGGGAAAGGAAGGAAACTCATTGGTAGGTAAAATTATTGAAGCTCAATGCACGGCGACGTGATCCGCAGGTGTTGGCAAGCTGCACAACCAAAAGCAGGCGTCGTTCCCGCTTATATAGAATACTGTTAACTTATCCGAAGGATAAAACAACAAAAAAGGCAAAAAGATATACCAACTTTTTACCTTAATTTTCAAAAATATATATTTATATACACCAACTTTTTGATATATCGTGTTACATGTTCCACATTGGTTTGGAAATGGGTTGTTATCCTCTTATGTGGTTTTGGTCATTCCTCACCACATGAGATAGCTTTTCGGGTTGAGTTTGGCTCAAGATCTAGTTTCTTAACATGGTATCAAAACCGTACTCATTGGTTAGCCAATTTTCCATGTTATGTTATCCACGCTCTGACGACCAGGTGTGAGCTTGCCGAAGCAGTGTTAAATTTCTCACATTGGTGGAAGGAATAGGTTGTTATTTTCCTTATATAATATGAGTTAGAGGTTCATTTTTTTTTACATATCAAAATGGTATAAAGTAATACCTCGACATATGCTAATATTTCCATGGAATTTTGTATTGACCAAAACAATTGAAAACAGCTCAAAGCAGGCACAAAATAAGGACCTTAGTAAGCACAACATTACTGTAATGACAGCGAATCAATATAATCACAATTAGAGTAAAATTGTGACAAGTTTATGCTTGAGTAGCTACACTGGGTATAACAAGTAAAGCACCTTTGAATAGAACTTATAAGAAGCGCTGCATGAGAACTATAAACCACGAAAACCATAAAGACATAAAGTAAATAATTTGTAAAAAAAAGGATGATTGACTTGGTAGAAAATGGCCAAAAGGTAACTGAAAACAAATCAAATATCAGAATACCTTAAGAGTTATGGTTCCAACAAAACCAGCTTTGACAGTAACTGGTAATTTCAAGGAATTCAAAGCCTCTGCCTTCAGTTTCAAGTCCTTGAGAACCACATCACCTATAAAAGAATCGAAAGTTAGTAACAGGGAGACACCAGCATGAATTCAGAACGCCAAGCCTCTTTTTGTTTTTGACAAATGAAGGTGAATTTAGATTGTAACAGGGGATACCAGCACAACTTTAGGATGCCAAGCCCCTTTTTTTATGACAAATGAAGGTGAATTTATCTATAATAAAAAAAGTAAGGACACCATGCATTTCGATTGAGCGCAACAAGGATCATAAAATTCGCAATATTATAAAATGGTACACTTGTAACATGGAAATTAGAAACACCTACCTTTTAGACTGCATATTTCTCGTCAAAACAATACACTAATAACTCATCAGAGAAAAAAATCACCAACCCTTCAGCTTGCAGCTAGTATAACGTGAATAAAGTAATTGAATCATAGATTTAAAAACCATATAGGAAATAGAAAAATATGAATATACCTTTCCATACGCTGATCCTCAATGCCTCTGCCGACAATCCATGGACGTATTCACCAAGATATCTTCGAAGCAAATGCAGAACCTACACCATGAACATAATATTGCTCAACAAAGCTAATATAAAAAATAAAATAAAATAAAATATATTTAAAAAAAAAGAGGAGGAAAAAGAAGTAACAGCAACAAAACATGACATGAATAAATTGCTTCTCGTACCTTTTCCTTAATTCTGTCAAAATACGATTTACTAAAAAACATTATTTCTCATAAATTGTTTGGTGCTTATGGTTCTCAATGTTTAATTATCTATTGCTCTTTCAATAAATGAAGGTTCATTTCTCTCATGTTGTAGTCTCAAAGAAAAACACCAGCCATTTCTCAAATGTCTAATAGCCATAAAACAGCTACAACTATTTTTGCCATGTTAAGGTGTTGTTATTATACTCACAAACCTAAGAACGTTAAGAAGTGTGGTCACATGAGCAGTTTCCACCTATTTCTCTCTTGAAAATAAATGAAGGTGTATCACTCTCAAGCAGAGGCGGACCCAGGATTTGAGTGCAACGAGGGCACACTGTTTTTAGATATACCAATTATTAGCAACAAATTTGGGCGTGCAAGCCTTTAAAAACTTAGTGATTATGATAACAACAACAACAACAACAACAACAAAAACCCTAGTGTAATCCCACAACTGGGCCTGGAGAGGATAGTGTGTACGCGGCAAGAAGGCAGAGAGGCTTTTTCCGGAAGACCATCGGCTTAGGATAGGTAAAAGGAAGGATAACAACAACAACCCTACCAATTAGAAAACTGAAGCAAAAATACAAAACTAAATACACTAGGTATTGTAATCAGAAAGCCGACACGAAAGCAATAACAAGTAATCACATAATTCAAGGGATACGAGAATACACAAATAACACTAAATCACCTACTAAAGTTATTGTTACCGACAAAGACAATGCTCGGCTACCTGTCCTAACCCTCTACCATAAGCCTTCTCTAAGTCGATGAACACCATATGTAAATCCCTCTTCCTCTCCCTATACAGCTCCATCAACCTCCTAACAAGGTGAATAGCTTCCGTAGTCGATCATCCCAGCATAAATCCGAACTGATTTTCAAAAATAGTAACAATCCTCCTCAACCTTAGCTCCACCACCATCTCCCAAACTTTCATAGTATGGCTTAGTAACTTGATGTCAGGTAGTTATTGCAACTTTGGATATCACCCTTGTTCTTATACAGCGGGACCATCGTACTCCATCTCCATTCTTCGGGCATCTTCTTCGTCCTAAAAAAGACATTAAATAATCCAATGAGTCACTCCAAGCCCGCCCTACCCACGCTCTTCCAAAATTCGACCAGGATCTCGTTTGGACCAGTCGCTCTCCCCTGCTCATCTTATGCATAGCCCACTCAACCTCCTCGACCCTTATACGCCTACAATACCCAAAGTCCCAACGACTCTCTGAGTGTTCTAAGTCACCTAGCCCAATGCTCCTATCCACCTCTTCATTCAAGAGTTTGTGGAAGTAAGTTTGCCATCTTCGTCAAATAAGTGCCTCATCCAACAAAACTATGCCTTGTCCTTGATGCACTTCATTTGGTCAAGGTTACGGGCCTTCTTTTCTCGCACCTTGTCTAGCATGTACAACTTCTTATCCCCTCCTTTGCCTCAAGGCTCTTCATATAAGCGTCCAAACGCGGCCATCTTGGCCGCAGTAACTGCTAATTTTGCTTCCTTCTTAGTCATCTTATATCGCTCCCTATCCGTCCTCTTCACCTCCTCATCCACGCTCTCTAGAAACTTCAGATCTACCGCTTTCTCGGCTTCTACTTTGCCTTGAACCTTAGCACTCCACCACCAATCCCTTCTGCGGCCACCAGAAGAGCCTTTCGAGACCCCTAATACCTCTCTAGCAGTCTCCCTAATGCAATTCGTAGTCGCGGTCCACATACTACTCGCGTCCCCGCTACTCCTCATGCTCGCATAGCCATCAACCTATCCCCCCAACTCCACTGCTTTGTCTTTAGTCAAAGCTCCCCACTTGATCCTAGGTAGACCAAACACAGCCCATATTTTCAATCTCATTAACAGCATATAGTTCCTTTTCCAATGAATCAAACAAGTACTGTTACTTGACTTCTCAAAGTAGTTAAATTAAAGTAGCATATAACACAACAGCTATAAAAATAGTAGTTCAGTAACTGGCATCAAAAAAAGTCCACTACTTCGAATACATTACTCAGAAAATAGGTCGAAACGAATTCACCTCACGAGTTTCAAATTTTAATTAATGAAGAACCTGTAACTCTAAAAAAACAATGCAACTACCGAACATAAAATACAGTACAAACATTGAACAATTCATAACGCACAAAAAAAAATAGAAAAGGAAAATAAAGTGAGAATGAGAGTTGTTTACATGAGCTTCGAACATGATGATGAATCAACGGCGATCTTTCACGGCGGCAGGAATCGAACGCCGATATAATTAGCGGCGATCACCGTTCAAATGCAAGCTGTTCATTTACAATGATGTGATGAAACCCTAGCACCTTCTCGAAGATCGACACGTAGCTTTGGAAGTTTTTGGAGGGGAAAAATGGCGAGGAAGGGGGTTGATGAAAAGTATACATAAAAACGCATAAGCGGTCATTTCCAAATACTGTGCATTGCAGGCCGTGCGGTATTTTTGTAACGTGGGTCGGGTTAAGAGGTTGGGTAACGAACACGCATTTAATGTTCAAATTGGTTTGGGGTGATCCTATAATTACTATAACTTGAAGGTTATCTTTGTAACAATTGAAAATCTCGAGGATTTGACCTTTTCTTGTGTTTAACATTACAACTAAGACCGCGTTTTTTGAGAAATTCCATTTGTTCGCTGGTACAAGTATACTATTAGAAAACAATTGCAATTTAAACATAATTTGGATGGAGCCCCTGTGGTATAATTACTTTACTTTACTGTTATTACTAAAGAGAATCGAGAGAAGTTTTCGGTCAGAATGAAATGACGGAAAATTTATAATATATTTAGTTTATTTCACACCACGCGTCGTTAATACTTACTTAATCATTAAGTGTCACTTTACTTTTACGACTTATGTTTATAGTTGTATGCGTTATGACTATTCATTATCTGACCATGTGCGCCCTCCTTATTAAGAGTAACTTTTTGTATTGTTAGCTCAACTTTTTGTGTGCATTGTCTATATAAATTTATATTACACTCATAAATAGTTATGAGAACAAATATATAATCACCAAAAAATTCTAGAAAAATTTATATTGAACTCATAAATAGTTATGAGAACAAATATATAACCACCAAAAAATTCCAAAACAAGAACGCATTTGATTTTGTTGCATTAATTACTAAGATTGTAGAGCTCCATTTGTTAATATATCTGTACAACTTTGTCATAGAATTAAAAAGAATTCTCTACTTTGACACTACACTAAGTAAGTTATAGGGAATAGTATTTAATAATTTTATCGACGTTAAATCTATTCATCCGAAATGAATGCCCTCTTTTATTAATTCTATTTTTATTTACAATTAGTTGTTATTTATAGATGAGTATATAGAAATGTTAATTTGCTTTTATGCAATGTCATAAAAATTGAGATTTATAAATTAATAACTTTAAACTAATAATCTCTGAAATATTTGTCATCTTCAACCTTATAATTGTTGTTTTTGCTTTGATAAAATTTAATTATTTGTCATTTATCGTTATTCAGTTAATTGACTTCAATAGTAGGATTAGAAACGATTTGACATATAAATAAAATTACAGTAGTAACACAATTTTAAAAGGTTAAATAGAAACATATTGGCCATATTGCCAATATTAATAGCTATATAATTAGGGCTAACAAATCATCAATATTGTTTTTATTTTACCCACAAGGAAGCATGTAAAATCAAGGGGGAGAAAGGAAAAAACATAGCAAGAAAAAACTAAATAGAGACTTGAATTCATAATAGGAGCCAAAGAACATCGCTACCATATGTAGAGAAGAAATTACAAATATGACATATACAAAAAGGGAATGAAAGAATAAACTGTAGAAGATCAAAAAAATGATATTTTACATATTTGGGATGGGACTTGATAAGATAAGAATAGAGACAAACAATGTAACATGGAGAGAGTACCAGGCTGACATAAATTATGGATAAGATCAAAGATATGCACGTCAACAACGTGTGAAGTTGTTCTTTTTTGTGAGTAGGTTTTCTCGGAGTTTTGGTCATTGAGTTTCTACTACTTTGTTTAGCTATTGGATCATATCTTCTATGAGATACTGTTAATTTGCTTCTTTCCCTCTCAACTCACAAGTAAAAGCCCAGGAGCTTTAGTATAATACTTTTTGCTCTAATAATTTTTCTGTGTTTAATTGGACATATAAAGAGCATAGGCAACTGTTCCCACTCGAAAGTACTAATATAAATATCTATGTAGGCGAAAATAGTTTTACAAGAGATTATTTATACTATGATAAATAAACTTGCGACGTAATAGCTATTGAAACCAACTAAAAGGGGACAACTAGGCAGTAGCATAAAGATATATGTCGTCACTTATTGTCATACTACATACAAAGAAGTAAACCATCTCATGTAAAAATTGAATGGATTATAGATGCAATTTGATTAAAAGCTTGTAAGATTCACGCTAGGTTGAACTTTTTTGCTAAAATTATGCACTATCAGTATTCTACAACAGTCATTAGTTTATTTTCCTGATTGTGAGCGTGCTGAGACCATTAGAGTCTGGTAGATCTAATAACATTAAGATATTTACTTTCAGTGTAGTACTCGGGAATTAAATATTTAAGTGCTTATAGATCTGCAAACCAACAAAAATGTTGGGCCTAGCTCAGCTCAAGCACACATATTGGTACACATAATGTTACAATTAGAATCAAAAAGGATAACATAAAGTATAATAAAAAAGATAGCTTTGTTCACATTGGGTTCGGGCTTTGCTCGGGCTATCTCTCCGCTAGTTTGTTAATTAATTTGGTTCAAAAGCTTTTTCCCTATAAGCAAGCTAATTTTTTATTTTTACTTTTAGTTAATATAATATTTGGCTTTCAACGTATCAAAATTACATTGTTAATACAACATTTGATTATCATTTCACATACGTTATGCGTGACATTTTTATATCATTTTATGTGAGGTAGAATGTAGAGAATTAGTCATGTTGGCAAAAACAAGTATTATTTCGCAATTACCATTCACCAACACAACAATGGGATCGCATAATAATCAATATAACAACACGTCCATTTGATCATATTGTATTTTTTTTTTCTTATAAATTTAAATTTAGCAATCTATCATCGCAAGATAAATTAGAGTCTAAGAGCAATACCTTAAGAGAGAGGCATCGCATAATTATAGGAGGACAACAAGAATTTGCCCTGCAGAAGACAACTTTAAACAGTCTGAAAATTTATATTCCTCATACAAAGAGACTCCTATTAACAAACTTGCGAAGGTATACATAGAAACTGTGAACACGAGATTTTAATATAAATTGAGAGAGAGAAAGAGGCAAAACAACATCATATACTTAGATAAGAGGACTTGTGATGCATAACATACACACACATTATGTATAAAAGGTAAAGAAAATAATAGAGAATGATGAGAGAGGGGTTGGATCCTTATTCATTATGAGTGGGAGCACAAAGAGAATATATAGAGAGCAATACCCCTATCAATAGGGTGAAAATACTCTAGATAAATAAAATGAGACAATATCACAAATTTAGAACCCATGTTACATAATTGTTAACATGTAGAGCGGTTAGAGATATGAGTAATTGAGATATTTATGAGGGCTCAATAACACTAGACATAATGGGTGTGTTTCGTTTGAATGAATGAAAATATTTTTTCACGAATAATATTTCCTTAAAATAATTTATTGTAAAATACTTTCTTGAAAAATAAGTAGATTTCCTACTTCTATTTAGTATTTAGTCACTAAGCATAAAATATTATCTCAAGAGCATTTATATAATATATGTAAACATTATGGGGTGGATGCATTGGACCGAGGAACGGGGTTCGGGGTTCAAGGGTCGGGTTAAGGGTCGAGGAGACGGGATCGCGGGTCAGTTTTTGTTACATCCCCAATCTCCCATCTTAGGATGTCGTGATGGCACCTAGTCTCTAAGACTAGGTAAGCTCAATATTTAATAATAAATTAACAGAAATAATCAACAGAAATGCTAAAGCAAGACCGATAAACTCATATAAACTTTTAAAATAGGATCTCAACAACACTCTTCCCAAAACCGGTGGAATTGAGTCATAAACTTTATAGAATAATCTAAAATGTCTACAACAACATTGTCTGAATAAGAAAACAACAAAATGAAATAATATTGAAGGTGACACCGAGTTCTACGGACGTCGAGCACGTATATACTGAAGTCTCTGGAAGGCAGCTAATAGTCAATCGCTAACGTCCAACACGGGCATACGTACCTGAATCCACACAAAAAGATAGTTAGAAGCGTAGTATGAGTACACCACAAGTGTACTTAGTAAGTATAAAGTCTAACCTCGGTAAAGTAGTGACAAGATCAGATAAAGACACCTACTAGGACAAGATAAACGGAATAGAAATATAATAACTAGATGTAATGGATAACGGATAGAAGAATAACAATGAAATAGTATAATAATGTTAGTAATGACAAAATTGTATGCATAAAGACAACGACAAGGAAGCAATGAATGAGAACCACGGTTAGTCTAGTGTTATAAAAAGTGTGCACTTCTCGCTTAAAGCGCAGAAGCGACGCGAGGCGACAACATAGCGCTTTTTTGTCCTAAAAGGTGACTCACATCAAAAAGCGCACGCTTTACCCTAAAAAGCGAGAAGTAGGGCGATGAAAAAAGCACCCCCCCCCCCAAAGCGCTCTTAAGCGGGGTAAGGCATCTGCTAGGTTTTTTTTACAAAAATTGGCAAATACACTTACGCAAACACACTGCTTCAAGCGACGACGAGTAAGTTTCTTCTTCTTCTTCTCTTCTTCTCTTATCTTCCCGTGATTTTCTTCAATTTACTGTTCGACTCCTTTTTCTCTTCTTCTTTCTATTTTTTTAGTTTTTATTGATATGTTCTTCTGCCCTAATTCATGCTCGTTCTTCTGTTCGATTACACTATTTATTTAGTTTTGATTGCTCTGTTTTTCTATTCTTTCACTGTTCTGGTTTGAGAATTTGATTGTTCTTTTTTTTTTTGGTTGATTGTAGTAAATTCAATCTTATTATTTAGTGGCATCAAGTCAAAAAAAGAGATCCAGCTTGGGCGTATGGAGTTGCAATTGGCAGTAGTAACACAAAAGTGCAATGTGTCTTTTGTCAAAAAAATTATAATGGTGGAATACATCGTCACAAGAGACATCTAATTGGTGGTTTTAGAGGTGTCAAAAATTGTCCAAGTATTCCGGATTTTGTTAAGCAAGAAATTAGAGAGTATGTTGAGAACAAAATGAGTTAAAAAATTTAATGAGCCATGAAGCATCTATGATTAATCTTCTTGATGAAGATAGTCAAATGGATGAGGATGACCTTGAAGTCAATGATATATCAATGAGGCCACCTCCCTCAAAATCTCAAAGAAAGAATTCAACAAGTGGAAGTGGATCATCCACCGCCTGTAGCAATGTGAAAGGTCCTCTTAATATTTTTTTCTCGCAAAAAACAAGTGAAAAGAGAAAGGGTGGAGCTATCGACTTAGATTCTTGTAGGAAGAGTTTAAGGGAGCGCATTATAGATGTTTTTGCCAGGTGGTGTATGACACGGGGCTCCCTTTTAATTGTGTAAATTACACTGATAGTTTTGGTGAATTCATTGAGGTCGTAGGCCAATATGGCCCAGGAATGAAGCCCCTTAGCTATCACGAAGTAAAAGTTCCTTGTCTAAAAAGGGAGGTGGAGAAGACAAATAAGATTGTCGAGGAGCATAAGGTGCAATGAAAAATTTATGGTTGTTCCATTATGATGGATAAATGGACAGCAAAAAATGGAAAAAATGGTCATTAATATTTTGGTGCATTCTCCGAGAGGCAGTGTGTTTCTTGAATCTTATGTTGCTAGTGACTCTTCAATCGATTCCAATAATATGTTCAACTTGTTTGAGAAGACAATATTAAAAATTGGACCGGAAAATGTGGTTCAAGTTATTAATGATAACACGTGAGAATAGAAAAGCGGGTGACATGTTGAAAGGAGTTTTCCCGAATATTTTTTGGACTCCTAATGATGCACATTGTATCAACTTGATATTTGGTAACATTTTCAAGTTAGCCCCATATTCTACAGGTGAACAAGTGTTTCTCATTTTTTTATTTTAACCTTCATATTAATTGCTTATACTTATTAACTATGAAATTTGATTTTCTACAGTTTTTGTTAAGGCGATCAAGATACATTCTTACATTAGTCAAAGGCCGTTGTTGTTGAACATGATGACGAGATACACAAACCAAATAAATTTGGTGAAACCGGCTAAGACAAGATTCGCAACAGCTATCATGACTTTGCATAGTTTTTTACATGCAAAAAAAAAACGAACCTTGTTCATGTCAACCGAATGGAGTGAGAGTATCTATGCAAAGGAAGCTCTTGGGAAAGAAGTTGTGATATTTATTGTTGGTCCATATTTTTGGAATTACATTGTTCAAGCACTTAAAGTTGATAATCCTTTGGTTATTGTACTTCGATTGATGAATGGGGAGAGAAAACCACCAATGGGATACGTTTATTAAGCCATGGATAGGGCTAAAGAAGCTATTGAGAAGGCATTTGATCGTGATAGGAGGAAATATGAGATATGTTTTGAATCATTGATAAAAGGTGAAATGATCAGGTTAATCAACATTTACATGCAGCATGGCATATTTTGAACCCTGGATTCTTTTATACAAATAACGAGAAGAAGACATTAGATGTAGACATGTGGAAGGGGTATCATACATGTGTTGCGAAGTTGGTGCCAGATGAAGTGATGCAATACAAAATAGAGGAAGAGCTTGGTGTGTATATGCAAGCCGATGTAATACTTGGATTAGCTTCGACCATTAGAGGCAGAACCAAATTGGCACCAGGGGAGCAAGTTTTTCCAATTGTTTTACTCTTTAGAGCTTTAACTTTTAAGTTGTTAACTTCTAAAAAAATACTTATACAGTTGAATGGAGGATGCAATTTGGTTATGAAGTTCCAAACTTGCAACAATTTGCTATTAGAGTTCAAAGCTTAACTTGTAGCTCATCCGGATGCGAGAGAAATTGGAGTGTTTATGAACATATGAGAAGCTATATTATATTATTACCAAATTAAAGTGTATCTCAATTGTCCTAATTACTCATCTTAATTACTTTCTACAAATTATATGAAGATTCATACTAAGAAGAGGAATATGCTTGAGCTAAAGAAACTCAATGATATCGTGTTCGTAAAATATAATAGAACATTGGCTCGTCGTTACAAAGCTCGCAATATCTTTTATCCAATTTTATTGGATAACATTGATGAAGCAAATGAATGGTTAACCGGAGTCCCCGAAAATCATGAAGAAGAAGAAGTTTTTGAAGGAGAAGGTCTCACTTTTGGTCATGTTTCTATGTCAAGTGGAGTTGAAGAGAATGTTTATGGTTTTAGGGGAAGTACTTTAAGGAGCAATGAAGAGTATCTAAAAGTACAAGTACAATTACATGTACAAGTAGAACCCTAATTAATGAAGCCTCCAATGAAGAAGAAGAAGATGATGATGACCAATATAATAACTCGAACATGATGACACTTCAAGATTTCAGAGATCTTGTCGAAGAATAGGATGTTGCTCCTTTTGTGATTTTGTTTTGCATTTGCTTAATATGTTATGACTTTTGAGGAATATTCAATATCTAGTTTTAGTATCTATTATTTACTTCTTGATTTAAAAATTGAAATATTTATTTAATATGTTATTTTTATTGAATTTTTTGCCATTTATCTATGCCTATTTTTTTTATGTGTTAAATTGCGCTTCACATGAAAAAAGCGCGTGCTTCGGTGAAGCGAGGCTTCCTTGATTTTTTTCGCTTCTCGCTCTCCAAAACATTGGGTTACTCAAATATGGAACATATTGATAAACAAGGAAGAACAAAAGCAACAAGAACAGTTCAACCAATAACTCTTTCCAACATGAGATGTACAACAAGAATCACAACCGAGGTACCGCCTCATTTACAACAAGAATCACAACCGAGGTACCGCCTCATATTCACATTTCTCAATTTTAATCACAATCTTTCTTTTTACCGCCGCGTGAACCTTACATTTAGATAGTTTTGAAAAGATTTTTTCTCCAAATATCTACAAACACTTTATCCCGCCTAATGACGTCGTGTGGCTTCAAGTAATTCCTTACTAACAACACGCATATAAATCTCACCTTATGTCGTTGTATGCACATCAACCCCTAGCCTTATACCGCCGTATGCACATCAATATCACAACACAATAACAATTGGCACCACAAGTGTCCATATGTTACAACTTACCAAAACTCAACAATATCAATGTTTCCACAATAATAGCCCATGGCTCAATCACAATGTGTACAACAATATCAACAATAACAATGAATGTGAATTGTTCATTAAGGAAGATATCTCAACGATTAACAACTCACCTCAATGTGATAACGACTTTCACAATTTCAACACCAATAACTCAACAAGAAGGTATTTCACGAAATAATAACTTCAATTACAAGTAATTCAACAATTAAAGGTGTAACAAGGCAATAACTTCAATTAGGCATATAAGAGCAAAACAACAAGTAAGAGGTAAAATGCATGTTAACAAAGTCAAATAAGGCATGAAAGGATAGACTAACACATGTTTGAATAGATTAACAATGAGAACTAAAACATGGTATGAGAATTCAATTAAAGGCATGGTGTAACGACCCGACCGGTCGTTTCGAGAGTTATAGCTCCGATCCTCTGTTTACTGCGAGTTATATCGAGGTACATTTGCCGCGTAAGAAGATCTAGAAGTCCCCCTCTTCTTCCTTTTTGTGTAGTTCTTCTTCTACTACTTACAGAATACTGATGTATAAAACTTGTAGAAATTTCGTAGAAGCTTGTGACTTATGATGTTCCGGGCCTTGGGAAAGTTTTTCATGTATTTTGTTGAAATTTGTTATTTTATATGCGAGCGGCATTTCTATCATTATTTCATTTCTGTTACTATTAATGGTTTAGAGTTATGTTTCTTGTTCGTTGTTTTTCCACAAATATTAGGCTTACCTAGTCGTAGGGACTAGGTGTTGTCACGACCTCTCGCGGAGGGAAGGTTGGGTCGTGACACATGGAAAGAGTATAAGTAACCCAAATCGGCCAAATACCACAAATAACATGAATACGTCACCTTGCGTACGCGGCTTTCACATAACACAAATAGCATAATCAATCCCAATTACTAAGGGGTAGTTCCCCATCCACAAAGTTAGGCAACATACTTACCTCAACTAGGTCAACTCAACCCTTTAAAATAGCTTTTCACCTAAAGTTCATCTCTGAACGGCCCAAATCTAACCAAAATTGACTTAATATCATCAAAAAATGCAAGGGAGAACAATTACAATAGATAACTAGGCTTACCTATTCAGAGGGTATAGGTGCCGTCACGACCTATCACGGAGGGAAGGTTGGGTCATTACAAGTTGGTATTAGAGCTCTAGGTTGATAGGTGTCGTAAGTCAAGAGACAGTTGTCTCGCGGATCGGTACAGAGACATCTGTACCTATCTTCAGGAGGCTATGGAACTTTTAGGAACAATTATACTCTTTTTATTCCTTATCGTGCAAATTTGTTTACATCACATTCTAAACTTCTATATTCTATTCTTTCTCACAGATGGTGAGGACCCGTACTGGAGGATTTGACGACCAGGCAAACGCGCCCCTCGCTAGAGCACCTACAGGCCGGTCCCGGGGTAGAGGACGACCACGCGGTGCAGCCAGGGCATCTGCGCGAACTACGACAGAGGAGCCCCCAGCAGCTTCAGCTGGAGGGCAGACACTGAAGGTTCCTATTGCTGCACTAGCCCTCCATGAGACTATAACCCACTTCATGAGCATGTTCAACACCTTAAATCAAGATGGATTGATTCCATTAGCTCCCGCCACATCTCAAGCCGGGGAAAGGGCACAGAATCCCGCAGCCCGTACTCCTGATCAGAGGGTCCAGGTTGACCAGGCCCTGGAGTTTATCCTTATGCAACCTGTAGTTCCGGTTCAGCACGAGACTAGGAGAGCCACTTCTGAGGTGGAGCAGCTCAGACTTTAGAGGTACAAGAAGTACCACCCACCTGCCTTCAGCGGATTGGCTACAGATGATGCTCGGGATTTTTGGAGGAGTGTCATCGTATTCTCCGTACTATGGGAGTAGCAGGGACGAGTGAGGTTTCTTTTACCACCTTCTAGCTTAGAGGAGAAGCCTATAGAGGTGGCGTGCTTATGAGTTGAGTAGTTCGACTAAGGCAGCTTCACTTACATGGACTCCGTTTTCGGACATGTTTTTGAGAAAGTATGTCCCTTAGAGCCTTCGTGACTGATGGCGCGGAGAGTTTGAGCGGCTGTGCCAAGGTGCTATGATTGTGTCAGAGTATGCAGTTCGCTTAAGTGATTTGGCCCGATATGCACTAGCATTGGTTTCCACAGTTTGAGAGAGGGTTTGTTGGTTTATTTAGGGACCCCACCCCAGTATCCGGATCAGTATGGCTAGGGAGTTGGGGATGGACATCTCTTATGAGTAGGTTATGAGTATTGCCAGGAGATTGGAGCGCATGCTTGCTTGGGATAGAGATGGGATTGAGGCCAAGAGGTATGGAAAGTCTGGCACCTACAGTGGTACTCATGACCGAGCTGTAGTTCGACATGGTAGGGGTTAAGTGAGTCGACCCGTTCATTCAGCCCTTCCAACCGCCACCGGTGTTCCAGCCCCTTTTAGGCCCCAATAGCCTTATTATGCACCGCTAGTATCTAGTGCGCCTCCTGCTCGGGGTGCTTTTAGAGGCCAATCCAGCAGACCTGGCCCGAGTCAGTCACGACAACCACGCTCTTTGAGAGCTTATTTTGAGTGTGGAGACACTCGCCATATGGTGAAAGATTGCCCCAGACTTAGGAGGGGTGCACCTCCACAGACTTCTCAGCCACATGTGCTCCATCGGGCCTCGTGTTATGATTCCAGCACCAACTATCACCCCACCAACTCAGCCAGCTGGAGGTGGAGGTTGGGGAGGTCGAGGTCACCCTAGAAGGGGAGTCTAAGCCAGGTATTATGCTCTTCCGGCTCGTATAGCGGCAATTTCTTCTCACTCTGTCATAATAGGTATTGTTCCAGTCTGTCATAAAGATGCATCAATATTATTAGACTCAGGCTCTACATATTCCTATGTGTCCTCTTATTTTGCCCCACATTTGGGCTTATCTAGGGACTCCTTGAGTTCCCATGTTTATGTGTCTACTCTTGAGGGGGATTATCTTGTTATGGACCACGTGTATAGATCGTGTTTGATTGATCTTAGTGGTTTTGAGACCAGAGTCGATTTATTATTACTCAACATGGTAGACTTTGATGTTATCATGGGCATGGACTAGTTGTCGCCTCATTATGCTATTCTTTATTGTCACGCTAAGACTGTGACGTTGGCTATGCCATGCTTACTACGATTAGAGTGGAGGGGTACCTTAGAGTACACTCCCAACAAAGTTATTTCATTTCTTAAGGCTCAACGAATGGTTGAGAAGGGATGCTTCGTGTATCTAGCTTATGTGAGAGATGTCAGTATTGATACTTCTACAATTGAGTAAATACCAATAGTGAGTGACTTCCCAGATGTATTCCTAGTTGATTTTCCGTGCATGCCACCCGACATAGATATTGATTTTGGCATTGATTTGTTGTCGGGCACTCATCCCATCTTAATTCCTCCATATCGTTTGGCTCATACTGAGTTGAAGGAGCAGTTATAGGAGTTGCTTGATAAGGGATTCATTCATCCCAGTGTGTCACCTTGGGGGTGCTCCGGTCTTATTTGTGAAGAAAAAAGATGGTTCTATGCGGATGTGCATTGATTATCGACGGCTGAAAAAAGTTACAGTGAAGAACAAGTATCCATTGCCTCGTATTGATGACTTATTTGATCAGCTACAGGGTGTCGGGGTGTTTTCTAAGATTGACTTACGTTCAGGCTATTATCAGTTGAAAATTCGGGAGCCAGATATTGCAAAGACTACCTTCAGAACTCGATATGGTCGAGTTTCTTGTTGTGTCTTTTGGGATGACTAGTACCCTAGCAGCTTTTATGCTCTTGATGCACATTGTGATCCAGCCTTATCTTGAATCCTTCGTCATTGTGTTTATTGATGACATTCTGATGTACTCCCGGACTCGGGAGGATCATGAGCAGCACCTGAGGACTATGCTTCAGATCTTGAGAGAAAAGAAGTTGTATGCGAAATTTTCTGTCACGACCCCAAATCCTAACAGGTCGTGATGGCGCCTATTGTTGAACTAGGTTAGCCAACCATCACCTTACTGCGCTTTTATTCAATTATAATAGTTCACAATTAAATAATAAGC